>VTPC01007137.1:19455-36182 GCA_011009095.1 Ignelater luminosus
TTTTGTTTCGTAATGACATAATCTATTATTGACCTTAAGTTCCTGGTCGTCTGCGTCCATGTATACTTATGTTGAAAATATCCGTTTTGTGTACTCATTTCATGTTGCTCGCATTTTTCGATTAGTCTTAGTCCATTATCGTTAATATCAGCCTCACTGAAACTTTTAACAACTGGGTTCTGTCTTTTTCTTCGCGTTCTACTATTAAAATCTCCTGCCATAATGAATTATTCAAGCAAACAATACCTGCGCATACTTACCTAAAGTAAACAAATTTAATTTAGGTCGAGACAACCAAGTTTGGTTTCCAGGACATCTATAAATATCTGTTTATTATCTTTATAGCCTCTGGCGTTCTATGTGCCTCCGGTCTCCCAACCTGTACTACAATCTTACTCTTTGCTGTGCGGCTTCCATCTTTGACGTTGAGCAGCTTGCAGGCACGTTTTACTTTATAAGTATTAGGTGCACCGTTAGCAAAGCTTAGAACTTATTAGGATGATTAAGAGGGGTCTTTATTCTCTTGATTAATTCGCTTATTTTTATTTCCACTTCGTGTTGTTCCCTTACCCATCTGATAGATTCGTAGAATGTATGTTTTATCGTATCGTTTTCTAGGCAGTACATACATGTACCGGACTCTCTTGTTTTAAACCTCTCAGGGTAGGCCATAAAGCAGCCGTGTCCCGTAAGAAATTGTGTTAGACACTAGTTTGTCTGTCAACACTTTTTATTTATTCATGGCCGTAGGTCCTTTATGACTCTTTTAGTTCATAGTCCCTTTCCCATGTTTGCATTCCATATATCCTGTCACTTTCGGATGTTTGCTTCGCGCTGTTATTTCACATCTGCGGTTTCTTTATGGTCATATAACTTCTTCCTCTCTTCTGCAAGGATCTTTAAAGGTCTTGCAATGATGACGGCAGCCTCATACGACGTAGTCTTGTACACCCTTGTAATCTTAATTGCGGTGACTCTTTGGATTGTTCTCAGCATATTCTCATATTCTTTTATTTCTGCTGCTCTGTACCATATCGGTGTCTCATACATAATTGTAGATTGGATGACCATGGCTATAACTCTTCTTTTGTTATAAGGCGGGCCTGTGACGTTCGGCATTATTTTGCTCAGGCTGTTAAAAATTTTTCCCGCTTTGGCTGTTACCTGCTTTATGTGTTCTCCATAAGTCAGACCTCTGTCCAGTATCTTCCCCCAGATATTTTACCACTTTCTCCGGCGTAATTCTTTGGTTCTTTATTTCATATTGCAGAGTTTTCCGTTTTCTGTATCTACTTAATATTATTGCCTGTGTTTTTGTGGCCTCGATTACTAAATCATTTCTCTGCATCCAAAGATCCACCGCACGCAAGGCGACGTTTCCTTTCAGTGTCATCTCTTTTTCCTTTGCTGCTGCTACTATTATGGCTAGGTCGTCTGCATAACATATTAGTTCCACCTCTTTAGGCACTTAGACTTTCATTACGTCGTCATACAGGACGTTATCTGTATATGCGTTTTTACGTCAATTCTTATCAGCCTCCTGGACAAGTAATTTCTGACTATGTTCATCAGGTATTTTGAAATACCTCTATTTTGCAGCTTTTTTGTAATCAACCTTTATTCCGCACTGCTAAAGGCGTTCTTTACGTCTACCAGTATCAGGGGGCACCATTTTGGATCCGTTTTTTAGCGTTTTTTACCGTTTCTGCGACGCGGTTAATCGCATCTACAGTATATCTTTTCACTCGGAACACGTTGTGTCCATTATTTAGAACTTTAAATCTCTTCTATTAATCTGTTATTTATTACACTTTCATATACTTTTCTCATCACATCTGTAACGAAGTTACGAGAATTTTTATATATTTATTAAAAAAACAAATTTTCCTTTAACTATAACCATTATCAGCGGCCGTACCTGCCGGCCATTATACAGGTGGGACCGTCGGCGAAGGCGCAAGTGGCGTCCGTCACCGGTCACCCTCACACCACTGTGCCAGAGTCGGCGAAGGCGCAACTGGTGTCCGTCGCCTCTGAACAGTACCGATTCCGCAGTATCCGGGCCACACCGTCTCCGTCCCATAGATCACCTCTTTTAGGGTACTGATCCCGTTCCGACAACCGCTTAGTTAACCCTCCTGGCTTGCACGCGCGTCTCCCTGCTTGGCTGCATGGCTTAGGTAGAGGTGTTAAGGTAGTTGTAGTGCTTTGCTGGTACAAGTACTGTGTTTTATTCATTATTCCTGTAGCAATATCTTTCCAGCCGAAATCGACCCCAGGAGTAACCGGTTTCCAGCGTAGCTGCCCGGTGAGCCCTCGCCCGACCGCCTCAACAAATCTGGCGCCCGAGCACCGTGAATACCCGTACCGTCCGACCGGAAAGAAAGCGTCACACATCTATTAGGCTCGTCCTCAGGCTTATTCTTTTGGTTTCTGTAGTAATATAAGCTTGGATATCTTCCAGACGTCCTGATAATCATTTTTTTCTAATAGTTATACAGACTGGATTTTTTAAATTTACCTATAGAAGTTCAGTAAATAGCTGGGCAATCTCTACTCATGCAAAATATTATTTCCTTTCGCTTGCTCTTACGTACTTGTGCATTGGCAAAACAAATCCATCCACACAGTATACTCTCGTATAGTGTTCCAGCTCCTGATTTATCACTTCTTTAACGACCTCGGGTGGTATTCCGTCGGGACCAGGGGCTTTCTCGTTTTTTATCTTCATGCATGCGGTTGCCTCTTCTTCTTTCTCTAGAAGCCCGTGTACTTGGTCACGCTGATGTGTTGGCTCCTATAGTTCCTCTGCAGCTATTAATTGTTGCTTGAAGATGTTCTCCTGTGCGTTGGGCTTGAGTATATTTTCTTTTTTCCCGGTTCGCTTCGACCCTTATCCTTTCGATTTCTTCTGTCTACCAATATGGTTTATCCTCTCTGCTGTTTGCTGTTATTTCTACATGACTTTTTATACGCTTGTTTCATACACGTGACAGCCGTCTCCAGTTTTACCTTTTCTTTCTGCAATTCCCTCCTAATACCGTCCAGACGCGTATCTTTATTAAACCGACTTTTAGCAGCATCGTTTAAGTTAAAATTAATATATTTGTGATCACTTAGGGTTTCTTCATCGAGCACCCTCCAGGATTCTACTTTTCTTGACCAGTTCCTAGATACTAATGTAAGGTCTATGTAGGAACTACCATTGTGCGTTATTAAGGTTGGTGCTATTTTGTCATTTAAAATCGCTAGGTCATTTGTGCTTTAGCATTTTGATACCTCTGCTATTACTTAGTGGTCCTCCTCAGACTAAATGTTTAGCATTGAAGTCCCCGGTTACTACAATCCTGTTCCCTATATATTTGATCATCTAAATTCTCAAGGGCAATATTGAATTCTTCCAATGTAATAAACGGTCTAAAAAACCTCACCATCAGTTTTTACGCGTACATAGAATTTGCCAAGCTAGGTTCTACCTAGAATGAGCTACTTTCGATAACTTACCAATTAGTTTTACCAAGTCAGCAGATTAGTACAATCGATTTTCTAGCTCTTCTTTACTAAAGCCAGTACCTTCACTCCGCAGAAGTACATGAGGCAAAGTTAAAAAGATGCACGTAAAAGAGAAGAAGAATGGCGCAAACACGCGGAAGTGGAGTATCAAGGGCACGCTTGACTGGAAAGCTTGCACGTACAATCAACTCATAAAGTAATGTCGCGAAATGATTTGCAATATGGTATTTAATGTCTGAATTCATGACAACTTTTTCATACGCAAGTATTAACTTGAGAGACTGATCTTGATTAATCGATTACTATTTATAAAATGTAAAATTTTTCATTAAATGAGAAATTAAACTCTAAAATGTAAAAAATTTTGCGACATTATTTTATGAGTTGACTGTACCTGAAAAAAAGTAATATAAACTATTCTTGTTTGCTCAGCTGACGTGACTATCGTTTAAAATTGGTCTACTGATCACATTTCTAGCATTTTTTAGCTACGTACTTTTAATTTGCAATATATTTTAACTAGAATAGTATAAGACTCGGTGTGCAATGTGTCAGTACGATATTGGGGGAGACAGTTCAGTTTCCGCTCTCCAATACGTCATCTGCTACAGCCCACGATCAGTGTTTATTCCAAATGCAGCCCACAATTAGTCTGTACCCTCTATCTGGTAACCCGGAATGGCCAAAAGCCTTCTTAAAGGAGCTGTGCATAGACACAAATACGGTTCAGAATTTACTTTTCAGCTTTTTAGAATCTCTAACCAATCTTATTATATTTAACATATAAGTAGTTCTTGCCTCTTGCTATTTTACTTACTTGGTATATCAAGGAAGTATAGTTTTCTAGCTTGTTTTTTCAACATTCTCTGATCTTCAAAGCTTGATAATTTTTAAATCGTTTGTTGCATTGCGAAATGATAACTTTCAGATATGATTCGTTGCATTTCCATAAAATCAAATTTTTAACATTTGCTTTAATTGGGTCCTGTTTTATTTTCTAAATTTGTTCTGATACTTATTTTGTTTTAAATCTGCGGATGGTCTATTTTAAATTCTAAAACTAATCAAAAGTGATTTGCTTTAATATTTGAAAAACAGAAGTCTAACCTTAAGCTTCCAAATCTTTTGTGCTTTTTTATTAAAACGTTAGCTTTTCTACCATCGTAATTTTACCAAGACTTACTCCCGTTTATACTAACTAGTCTGTAATAAATTTTATTGTTCGATTGGAGCTTATTTTATAACTGAATTTAAAATTTGGGATTTTAAAGTACAGAAATTCAGAAATAATGGTGCTCTCTGATCTGCAGTTCAGACTTCTACCTACTAAAGACAGCATTTTTGTATGTTGGCACTGGAAACTTTGCGACTTGTTACCAAAAACTGTTCTGCAAGCACTTGCTCATTGCTATCATACATTTTTGTTTCCTTAGATTTTGTGATGTATAAAGCCAGTACGTGCTCTTGATGTGTTCAACGACTACGTTTTTCTACTTAAGAACTGTAATAATAAAATCCTTTAAGTAAGGATGACGAAATGAAGACGATTCTTTCAAAACTTATTGCTGTTACATCTTGCTTAAGTTCTTACTTTTTATCATGAGACGTTACAACTGCAAATAATTATTAAAGCTTTCTCAGTGTTGTAAAGTATCGTAGGTATACAACTTTACCTACACCATGATTGATCTGGAAGGAATTAGAAAACCCATTACAGCGGGCGCGTTTAGAAACCTATACTTCTGCCGGTAACGCTAATCAGTTGCTTACTTTTGTTGAGTTTTCTCTCTTACTTTTCAACAACGGAACCGTTCAGAACTCTCCGTGTTCTAAATTGTTTAAATAGTTTAGTTCTTTGATTTTTGAACCTGTCCAATGTCATTCTATAATTTTACCTTTTTGTTTCAGAATCATAGCGGTGCAGAATTATCATGTCTCATCCACATCAACAAAACAGGTAAGAAATTCTAGTAGATTTTAATTTATCAGCTTGAGAATTAATGTCAAACTCTGTGCTCTGAAGTATCTTATTTGAAGGCAGCTTTTTTTTATCGATCTTGAAGGCACATCTCATTAATTTCATATAGTAGACGTAATCGTGTCGTTATACTCTAACTGGCTTATTATTAAAATTTCTAATTGCATTTAAATTTAAAAAGATTGATTTATTTAGCAATTTTATTATATTCTTTTTCTATAGTATGCGGTTTGGGTTGCCTATGTGGCAGATGTATAGCCCATATTGTTCTTGAAGGTCAGAAAATATCAAAGCTTGACTTCCAGATAAGGATGAAAGAGGTTTCTTTCTGAATTCCAAAGCCAGCGTTTCTGAAGTTTCTAAATTTTAATGACGAGTTATATCTTTTAACCTGTTTGTAAGATTTACATTTATTCATATTATTAATAATAAAAACCAATTTCCAGCATTTGTAAGAATTTTAAAATTCCATTTTGGTTATCCGTGTTCTAAGAAAAAACTCTCTCTGCTCTTATAAGTCCGTTTTCTATGGAGTCATTTTAACATGAGACCTTTTTGGGTCTCTTTCTATAATTTTTAGCCCGTTCCTAAAAGGCACGCTCTATCCCAGTGGGTCCAATTGAAAGGCATCACAAAGTTGAACTGGAGCCCATTTATGTTTTTACTATTCTTTTGTAGGTTATCAAACACCAGTAATTCACAGCTCTTACCAAATAGCTGAGGTTAGCCACTCGCCTCACCAAGTGAGAACAGTGCACCTTAAAAGTAAGAGGACTGCAGTTCATCTAGTCTCTATACATAATATGTACTTTTGATCAACCTTTACAAGTTTGGCAATGGTTAACTTCTGTATGTATTTGATGGCAACCATATATTTTATTTCCGTTTTTGGATTTGTTAATCACAGAACTGAATTAAGTAACATTACAATAGTGCAAACTAAGGGCAAGAGATGTAATAAATAGATAGTGTGTTACTACTGCAATATGTTAAGAGGTAGTAATATTCAATTGTTTAGTATAGCAACTTGCACTAGTTACTCTAGATCTGAGGTTAAAATAGTAAATATAGTTAAAGATTAAAAAGAATAATGAGTTCATTAATAAAGAAAAATGTTTAAACACAAATAAAACGAAAAGGAAGAAGAAGAGAAGTTTTCTAAAAAAAAACTAATTAAGAAATTAAAGAGATAGAAAAGAAAAAAAAATCCAAAAACAGAGGTGAAGGAATGAAAGATATAGAGGATGAAATGCAAAGACAAAAAACAGCAGAACACCAAAACCATCAGAACTCGACATAGTAAACGAGGACAGAAAGAGAGAAAATAATTTTACAACAAAGGGACGACAGATAAACGGGAAGGTGGCACTAAAGAGAAAGAACCGAAAAGTAGAAATGAGGACGCAGATGGTAAAAGTATGAAATAAAGGAAAAAATGAAAACAATTAAATAACAGTCCGACAAACAACAACACGAGTTTCGTGTAGTGTTCAATAATGTTCAGACGTCGGTTGTGATTTCTCTGTGGTCCCTGTCTCTTTCTCACCCTCGAGGTCTTGTTACCAATCGTGTTTTGGATTGGCCTGTCTGCAAGACTTCTATTACCTACTACAGTCCGGATTCATCTTGTGTGTGAGGCTAATAGATCTGCTGTCTCTAAAGTCCCCTTCCCCAATAGCTACTGTTTACCCTGCCTGAAAACCTAGTCTAGAAAAAACTTTCGTATTCTCTAACCAAATGACAACTGCAACTATTAATAGCCATCGGTACATCATTACATCACCAAGGGAATGGTGAGGCTAGCAGATAACCATGATCGAGTTCCATCTAATGCCAACGTCGTCAGAAATCCGGACTGCCAACAATGCAGACTTTTTCTGTTTTAACTGCCAGTACACTTTGCCGACGTCCTCCACCAAAGTCGGTATTTCTGAAGATTTCCAATGACAATCAGACGTAGTTCAAACCAACAACATTGCAACTCTACAATCGCAAATCACACAACATCCAAAACTAGGGAACCGGGCAGCCCCCGGCGGATTTCTTTCGGCAGATACATCTCCCGGCGGCCTTTCCCCGGCATGGACTTTCCCCGCACGAAATTTTCTCGGCATTGACTTCTCTCGGCACGGATCTCACCCAGCAAGTATATCACCCGGCGTGGATTTCTCCCGGCACGGATATTTTCCGGCATACACGTAGAATTGGGGTTTCGACTATGCTTAGTTCACAATATCATGTAGCAACATAATATTGCGCTGGTTATAACCAGTCATCAGCGAGAGAGCTTGTTAGATGTTCGGTTAAAGGTTAGATTAGAGGTTAGGTAAGAGGTTAGGTTAGAGGTTTGGTAACAGGTTAGGTTACAGGATAGGATAGAGATTAGGTTACAGGTTAGATAACAGGTTAGGCTACAGGTTAGGTTACAGGTTAGGGTACAGGTTAGGTTACAGGTTAGGTTACAGGTTAGGTTACAGGTTAGGTTAGAAGTTAGGTGAGAGGTTAGGTTAGAGGTTAGGTTACAGGTTAGGTTACATGTTAGATTAGAGGTTAGGTTAGAGGTTAGGTTAGAGGTTAGGTGAGAGGTTAGGATAGAAGTTAGATTAACGGTGAAGTTAGAGGTTGAGTTAGAGGTTACGACCAACTTTACGTGTATGCCGGGAAACATCCGTGCCGGAAGAAATCCACGCCGGGAGAGATCCGTGCTGGGAAAATTTCGTGCCGGGAAAGTCCATGCCGGGAAAAGGTCACCAGGAGAAATCCACCGTGAGATGCCCGCAACCTGGCAACTACTACTATTATCCCGCAACCTACACATGGTCGGTCACATAGAATGGATACGAGGTGGTACGCAAAATTTCCCAGAATTTGCTCCTAAAAACATGAATACTTATCATTCCTAATTTCCACCTTCCAATTGTCACCCTGGGCTTGAATGCAACGATTTTCGGAAATACTCAGGAAAGTCTTCAGACTTCGGTGTGTTCAGCATTTCTGGTTGTAGAATCAAAACGATGCTCTTTCAATCAGAGTTTTATTTTAGGGAAAAAGTAGAAGTCGCTCAAGGCCTGATCAGGCGAGTACAGGGGAATGTAGAAGGGTGGTCATGCTATTTTTGCCAAGAAGTCCCTGATAGTGAGCGAGGTGCGTGCAGGCGCACTGTCATGATCCAGTAGCCATTCTCCGGTGTTCCGCATATCAGGTGTTTGCGCCTCACATCTTCCCTTGGTTTTCTTAAAAAAAAACTTCTGTGCACAATTTGAAAAAGAATTATCCTCATTGAATTGATGTTGCTGCGGACTTGGCACGCATTTTTTGGCTGCGGGGATAAAGACGTCTTCCACAGCTACTTCACTTCAGGGACATAACAATACATTTACGATTCATCAGCAATTGTTATCCTGGACAGGAAGTTACGATTATTTGTAACTGTTTGTCGGAGTTCAGGGTACACATTGTCATTGTCCAACATACTTTGCTGCAACTCATCTCATGCCTAGTTCATCCGCTAGAATGACTTGACACGTTTCGCATGATCGACCAACACGACTATAAATGTCATGAATGTCCTGTCTTCACGAATAACTTCACGCACTTTTGCGATCATTTCGGGAGTTGTGCATGATGATGGTCGACCGCTTAAACCATTCAAATGTTATTGCTTGGCTTAAAACTTAGTCATGAAAAACCTCTTTTAGCATTTGACGGGTTCCAGCTGCAGTTTTCTTGAGCTTGAAGTAAGATTCAAACGCGGGATATTTCAATTAATGTGGGAAATTCTGGGTACCACCTTGTAAGTGGTGCATTTGTCCTTCTATTTCTTGCAGTTATAATTATATTCTCAAAACTGTGAGATCTTGATGCCTTTACAGCTGCAGCTGTTTGTTATTTTTATGTTTGCATGGAAGGTTTATTTTTATTACATCAATTCGGTTTAATTGATTAGATAAATTACCAGAACAATAATTTTCAAGTATCTAATTACTCTTTACCCCATCGTTAGCTTCCAAGCTTCTAGAACATTGATTTTTCTTCTAACCTTTACAACGTTATAGTTTTAGAAAGTTTTAGCTTGGACGGGAATCGAACTCTCATCTTGCAGTTGCTAGATCACCGAGCTGTATGATTTGATTACAGAACAGTATATTAGTAAGTTCTAGACATGATACCCTAAGACAGAAACAAGCGTCTTCTTTCCCAAAATCTCAAGAAAAATAATGCACTCGAATAAATGTTGCTAAGTTCAAGAGATCTCATTACTGTCGATACTTTCAATGAGTCTCTAAGCTGATGTGCATACTTCGCTTAGCATGAATGACCGCAAACTTAGCGGCGATCTTAAGCTGAACTAAATTGATTAAGCGACTCGACTAAAATGTTAACAATGTTATGTGCAATGACATAACTATAGAGAAGGCGATTGTAATCCGCAACAAGTTAAAACACGGCTCCAAACTAAAATTGAAATTATTGTTTAGGCCACAGTTAGTAATATTGATTTATTGGTTCTTCTATCTGTTCTAATACCAACTATTCATAGAAGCTTACTAAGCAAGGTTATGTCAAAAATCTGGCGTATTAAAATAAATTTTCTAAAATATTCCTATTATTTTTATTTCAAAGACGCCGACAACTTATAATTTATATCTAAGTGGTAATTTGAAAATTATATTAAATTAATTCTAGAAAGTTTCGATTAATAATTCTTATAAGGTTTGTGTTTTTTTTTGTTTGAATTTAATAAACATTATTTAGCATTCACATTCAATTCAATAGATTTTGTGGCTTCTTTTACTTACACGTAAGGATATCCTCCTTGATAGTTTTTAATTATTAACTTGCAAAATTATAAGTCTATCAAAAATGCAAGAAAATGTAGTCATTTTAACTATGTATAATCAAGATCGTGAGATTCTTTTACTTTTTCTTTACTTTTTTTTATAGAATCTTCAACATTTCAACTATAATTTTAACATCATTTGAAATTTTAGCATTAAATTTAAGAAATTTTAGTTCGTTGCCCTAGTTTCTTTCTAGATGCAATTTCCGGACAGTTCGTTACCTCACATTCCAAGATCGCTTACATTCACGCTAGTAATTTAGAACCGTCATAATCAGACGTCATCATTCTCTTTTGAAGTAAATATATACGATGCATTATCTATTACATAAATTAATAACATTTCTGTATAAGTAACAGTTCGTAATAATTAATTTTAGATTAAAAAGAAAAAATGCAACCGTGAGAAATACAATAATGAAATTTTCAAATTAATATGCAACATAAATAACGTTAATAAGAAGCGTATAGGAAAACAAGGCCCTTTATTCCTCATGGGGTGCAAGCGTTCCAATTTCGGCGACGCTATGACGCCAGTACGGCACGTGTTGCCCTAGTTTTGTGCCCCAGGATAGCAAGGATCAAATAATCCCTGGACATTGCAGCACGAGCTGCAATGGTGGAGTTCTCTCGCGATTTTTATTTTTAAAGGGTCTCTTTGGGTCAATTAATGAAATGGGAATTTCATAAATATTACGAGCGTCGATTATATTTTGAAAGCACTTGAAGATCTTTATTTGAAATAGCCGAAATAATTGCTATTAAAACAAGAGAAAACACTTGTTTTATTTTCTTTAAGTACTCCATTATCATTGAAGTTTTAGGAAAGTCCTTTTTATTTAAATTTAATTTAAATTAGGCTGAAATTACCGTTTAAGGAAATTTTATCCTGTAAGGGTGTTTATTAACCACCAAACAAACATAGTCGTTCTTGACATTGCATCTTGGGAACTGTAAAAATAAATTCCATATGAACTGACTATGGTTATTTTAGTCATAAACTAGTTTGTTCTAGATAAGCTTCTTCACATAACATTAATGATACTGTAACGAGGCTTTAAGCAAAACTATAATTCTCGGATTTTCGACATTATAGTAGTCGATACAACAGCAGGATGAATCTAATAAATTATTTGTTTGTAACATGACCTTGCGTTACAAATACAATTTACTCCAGTTAACTAAAACGCTACTAGTCTTAGGCTGACTAAACTCAGTGGGTGGCCTTGAGTGAAGATAAGAAGGAGTTATATGAAGAAACTAAATCACTAAAAGATGAGATAGTACAATTAAGAAACGAAATTGATGTGCTAAAATCCAGTAATATTGATCTAATTAGATTACTCACAAATCCAAAATACATTAATAACCAAAATTGCAATGGACCCTCATGTGATGCAAAAAGCTATTCAGGTGTAGCAAAAAATGGTAATAATCAGAAACCATCTACAGTAGTACCATATAATAATAACAACAAAAATCTTTCCTTACATACCTCGCTAAATGAGAAACCCTCAATTATAACTTCGAATTCAGTCTCTCATAATAATGAAGCGGTAAGACATAACAAGAAGTTTTATAATGAAAATAAACTGATAATAGGTACAGCATTGACAAATTCTGTTTCAAATAACAATGAATTTATATCTGTTGCAAAAAGGAAGAAATACTCAAATGTTCATCTTACTAGAGTAAATCCCGCTGTAAATAAAGATAAGATTGTTAATTATATCCAATCTAAATTGCAGCAACTACTTAACAACACTAATATACCAGAAGTAAATATTATGGAATTAAAATCAAAATTTCCCGATTCTTACAGTTCATTTAAAATCACAATTTATGCGAATCACTTATCAAAAATTTTGGATGCTTCATTTTGGCCTGAGGGTATTGCTGTGCGTAAATCCTATGTAAATAAAAATAATAATGGTAATAAGATTGATTCAAGTAAAAATTTTCAAGAGGTATCTTCAAAACAAAAGCTAATTTAGTAGATATTCAGCAAACAGTTAAAAATCTAGAAGTACAACATAAAAGTAATGTTAATAACTATATTGAAAATAGAATAGAAGAATTAAAATTTTCCAATCAACATAAGGGATTACGTATAGCACATGTAAATATACGATCATTAGTTTCAAGTTTTGATACATTTTGTGACTTTGTTAATGAAAATGAAAATAAATTTCATTTAATAGCTATATCGGAATCGTGGTTATGTCCTGATTTTCCATCGAGTTCAATACATATACCGGGATATGAATTATTACGTGGCGATAGAAATTCTAGAGGTGGTGGACTGTGTTGGTATATTCTGAACAATTTAAATTTTAAGGCTATATCTATAGATTTCTCTACATCAATAAATACGGAACAACTCTGGGTATTAATAACGATCAAGAACACTAAAATAGGTCTCGGCGCTATATATATATACCAAAAATATATAATGCCTGCTTTGCTGAAATGGAATTATCATTTTCGCATGTAATGATGTAGATCTTGTAGTAGTTGGAGACATAAATATTGATTTAAATTGTGATTCATCATTTTCGAGAAAATTTAACAATTTGATTAACTCATTCAACATGAAACAGATTGTAACTCAACCTACCAGAATAACAAATACAAGTGCAACTTTGATAGATATTATATGTGTTAGTAACAATATTACTGTTACAGAATGTGAAAACTTGGATTTAATCAATGTAACAGATCATATGTTAACATACTGTGAATTAGATTATTTTACAAAGAAAGTCTTACCTAAAAGAATTACATATCGTTGCTACAGAAATTTTGTATTAAGTGCTTTTGAACATGATGCAGCCGCAATCAATTGGGATTACGTGGAAAGATTAGATAACATTGATTCCAAAGTCAATTATATTAACAATCAAATTTTAAAGTTATTTAGTATCCATGCACCTATAAAATCTTCCACGTTACGTAGTAGAAAACGTCCTTACATCACGGATGCTTTAAAAGTAATAATTAATGCAAAACACAAAGCGTATAAAAAGTATTCAAAAACCAAACTAGAAACTGATTTGAATAACTACAGGCATTTACGAAATTACTTATCTGTTGCTACAAAGAATGAAAAAATTGCTTTTATTAAAGATCAATTATATGTTAACCGTTGTAATCCGAAGATGTTATGGAAAAACTTTGCTTCTTGGAATGTTCACTTAAAACCTCCATCAGAAATAGCAGAGGAAATTAAGAACGCTAATTTAATTAACAATTACTTTACAAATATTGTTCAAAATGTGGTTGTTGATAATGATACAATGAATTATTTCCTTAACAATAGATTTAATAACAACCCTCCAACTGACTTATTTAGAGAAATAACAGCCGAAGAAGTAGCCAAAATTGTAAGTAAATTAACATCTAACGCTTGTGGAATTGACAATATAAATTTAAAAATGTTAAAACTAGTATTACCATTTTGCATATATACTCTAACACATATCATTAATTTCTCGCTTAAAACTGGTACCATCCCTGCAATCTGGAAGAAAGCTGTAATTAATCCATTACCAAAAGTGACTAAAGCAAGTGAATTAAAAGACCTTAGACCAATTAGTATATTACCCACGATATCAAAAATCTTAGAAAAGGTTGTTTACTTATTCTTAACTGAATATATTTGCGAGAGTAAAATATTTCCACCTATTCAGTCTGGGTTTCGTAAACATCACAGCACTACCACCGCAATGCTTAAGATAACTACAGATATAGCGAGAAATATAGATAAATCAGAAATCACTTATCTTGTGCTTTTAGATTATAGCAAAGCATTTGACGTTGTTAACAGAGACCTACTTTTAGCGAAATGACATTTTTATGGAATCTCCGATGAAAATTTGCAGTGGTTTAAAAATTATGTAACAAACCGGTTTCAAATGGTAAAAATTGATAATAAGATTTCTGAAGAAACTGAAATGAATTATGGTGTCCCTCAAGGAAGTGTTTTGGCACCTATCCTTTTCACAATTTTTACGGCTGATCTTCCAAATTCTTTGCAACATCAATGGGATATTGACCAATATGCAGATGATACTCAAATATATAAATCGTGTTTACCAGAAAAAAGCAATGACTTAATTACAGAGCTCAATCTTAATCTGCAAAATATTCTAGAATGGTCCAAAAAGAACGGATTGCGTCTAAACTCTGAAAAAAGCATCGTGATGTGTATTGGTACGAGAAATTTAATTTATAAAGCTAAACAGAATGCTAGAAACCAAATTATGTTAAATAATTCTATTCTAAATGCTAGTGAAAGTTCCCGCGATCTTGGATTAACTATAGACCATAATCTAAATTTTGAAAGGCATGTTGTCAGAAAGTGCAGCCAGTGTTACATGAAATTAAAGTCTTTGTGGAAATTTAAAGATATTTTACCGCCAAATGTAAAATGGAATTTAGTTGACGCCCTTATCTTACATCATCTTAATTACTGCAGTTCCGTCGAACAACTTTTTAACATCTCGAATGAAGAGTACCTTGCAAATTCTTCAAAATTGTTGTTTAAGGTTTGCATATCAAATTAATAAAAGAGAACAAATTACGCCTCATTATAACAGTTTAAATATTTTAAAATTGGAAAATAGATTTACACTTTTGTATGGAACAGTCCTATTTAATGTTTTAAAATCAAAAGAACCATGTTGTTTATATAAATTATTAGTTAAGTGATGAACAATACATAGTTGTGATTTACGTAACATGGATATGTATACAATACCTAAGCACAGAACTAACAAATTTAAATGTTGTTATGAATTTACAGCGCCTAAAATATTTAATAGTCATACAAATTTATTTCAAGAGTGTACTTCAACAGCTCAGTTCAAAAGAAGTTTTAAAAATTGTTTATTAGATTTCCAGAAATTGTGATATTTAATTATTAGTTTATTTTGTAAGGGAGAAAGTGAAAAACAGCCTTGCTGACCTTTTTTCCCATTGAACGTTAATATCTTTCTTTTTTTTTTTAATATATATTGTATTATTACGTTCAATAAACATTATTATTATATACAGGATGAGTTTTTTCCGAAGTTTAGTATGGGGATATCGGAAACTAGCGGAGGTAAAGAGACGATTAAATGGGGAAAGAATTGCAGTTTTACAAGCTCAATTTAATGAGCTTTTTGTTTTTTTTTTGGAAAAAATGCATGGCTAACTAGATATCTCGCAAAAATAATTTTTTTGCTAGTTTCTTTTTGTGCTCATAGCTCTGTTATTACTGACTTTAGAAAACATCTGTAAAGGAAAAAGTTGTAGCTAATTAGGTGCTTAATAATACAGTCTAACCGAAGTTTTTATTTAACCTATAATTTTTGAGTTATGACACAAGCTTGTGTTTTTTCTAATGGAAACCACAGTCAGCCATGATTTTATAAAAAAAGGCCTTTTTTTCAACGATTCTAACGATATACAACTTGACATAGTTATTTTTATAAATAAATAAATTATGGCCTTGTTTTTCTTTTCATTTTTCAACTATTCAAGTAGTACGCTATGGAAACAATTGATAGATGCGCGCATCGCGTCTAATAATAGAACTCAAGTTAGTTATTAACATTTTTATTTTAATTTTGAAATTATAAACATAACTATTTTAAATAAAAATAATTTCTGAGAAACCAATAAACAGAGAATGACAAACGATAAATTAAGAAACAACAAAGGAAATTAGAATATAAAGCGGTACCAAAACAACGTAATTAAAGTAAGTAAAGTATTTAAGACTAAACATGTTCAAAAGGTCCAACGTTACGATTAATGTACAAGTTACACCTTTTTAAAACCGAATTTGTTGCTTTTCTAACGGAACGTACATCAATATTAACAAAAACTTCTAGTACAGCTTCTCTAAGGTCATTTACTGTGTCGTACGACTTTTGATATATTCTATCTTTTCATTTTTATGACACCAAATGTAACACTCAATCATATCATGCTTTTCTTGAATAGAAAAATTCATATTGATGATTTACGAAACCAAAATCAACATTAATTAGAAACTAAATGATTTGCAACTATCAATAGGTAATTGTCTTTTGCATCTGTCAATTGTTTCCATAGTATATTATGTTAACAGCATTTTTAGTTTTTAGTTACACCTATGAGTGAAGTACTATTTTTATCTAAATCTGCTTTGTTCACTTACCTTAAACACTTTACTTACTTCTATTACGTTGTTTTGGTACTACTTTATTTATATCCTAATTTCTTTTATTGTTTTTTAATTTATCGTTTGTCATTCCCTGTTTATTAGTTTCTCAGAAATATTTTTATTTAAAATTGTAATTCCAGCGGAATAAACATTTCACACCAAAATAATTATGTTTATAATTTCTAAATTAAAAGAAAAATTTT
>VTPC01007138.1:0-12590 GCA_011009095.1 Ignelater luminosus
TTTTTCGTATTAACAGTACAAGCGAAGGTCAGTGTGGAATATTCAAAGACGAAATAAAATTTGCACTTACGATAGTAATCGTGATACGTCACAAAGCACAAAATATGCTTTTAATTTACGATACTGCTCAAACTTCATACTTTAAAGAATTCATTTTTACACTTTATGACATCCTTTACAGGCAAAAACAAACTCAATTCAAGCATTTGTGTTCTGTGATTCAAGCCAGTAGTACCACAGATTAAATAAAGGTCAGATACTTCACTTCGACAAATTTGTGGATTCTATTCCTCTCTCTCTCTCTCTCTCTCTCAAAGCAACTCCCAAAGCTTGCTGTTTTGACATGTACTGCGCAAGCAGCACAGCGTGGTATACATTTTTCATAAAAAGCGTGTAAAAGAGTTGGCGTGGACTCATGGGCGCCCGGTTGGAGGGGAGGCAAGCGGGGTCATTTTTCCCCCTCTGGCTTGCAAAAACAATTAAATGTATACAAGAAAAAATAATGTTATGCTGTCGACAAACATAGAATTGGACGGCAATCTTTATTTTGCCCCCCCCCACCCCGGGAAAAATCCTGCGGGCGCCTTTGGACGTGGTAAACTCCCAGCGCTGCAAATGTAAATGTGCAAAGACAAAAAATGGGAACATTGATGGAATAGGGAGTGAAATATCTGACCTTTATCTAATCTGTGATAGAACATTGAAGAGAGAACATCGGGAAGTGAGATAGACTGAGAACTAAGCTGACGTATACGCCACTGATTGCAAATACATGAAATCATGAAATGCACCAACCGTGTGTGCTCTGTTATCAGTGTGTACCCTCTAGTTACTATCGTTACTACTATTAAAATCTCGGTATTTTAACGCTATCTGAAATTTATGGTTGGCTACTCTGCAGCACCGAGAACTTCTCACGGTCATTGATAGACTTTTTCCTTATTTTGAACGGTTTTGAACGCCTTTAAAGTGCAGATTTCAATACTTTTAAAGTTTGGACAGTATCGTATGTGTTTGGAGAGTAGTTGTTACGACTGCTATCAGTAGCGCAAATTCGATTCTTGCCTTGAATATTCCACGACACCATCAACCTTTGCTGTGTTGTTAAGAGTGTCAAGAGTTTTCTTATTTTGCGAAAACAAAACATCTACTATTATTTTCTGCACTTGAAACCGATTTAATTAACCACAACTTCCATTCAACAATCAAGAGATCTTACCAGTTACCCTATATGGTAATTATTATATATATAAATGTATCCGTTTCCCTACTCAAGATATTCCTAAATAATTCTGTTTTAGACAAAACCACATTCAGATATTTAGTTCTCGAACGACAGGGACACAGATATGGAAACGAACGAAAAAGACACAGTCCAGTGCAGCATATTACGTGATAATAAATTCACAGATATCCCCGATAGCAACAAAGCTTTACAGTGTAATATATGCGGTTATAAATCTACACGGAAAGATCATTTAAAAGGGCATGTGCGCATTCATACTGGCGAGAGACCTTTTGAATGTACCATATGCGGTTATAAATTTACACGGAATAGCGATTTACGAAGGCATATGCGCCTTCATAGTAACGAGAAACCTTTTGAATGTAAAATATGCGGTTATAAAAGCTCGGAGAAAAGCAATTTACGAAAGCATATTTTGATTCATTCTGGCGAGAAACCGTTTGAGTGTAATATATGCGGTTATAAATGTACACAAAGATTCCATTTAAAAGAACATCTGCGCATTCATAGTGGCGAGAAACCCTTTGAGTGCAATATATGCGATTATAAATGTACCCAGAAAAGAAATTTACAAAGTCATATGCGTGTTCATACTGGCGAGAAGCCTTTTGAGTGTGATATATGTGATTATAGATGTACAACAATAGGTAGTTTACAAAGGCATGGACGTGTTCATAGTGGAGAGAAACCTTTTCAGTGTAATATATGCGATAGTAAATTTGCTCGGAAGCATCATTTACAAAGGCATATGCGTGTTCATAGTGACGAGAAGCCATTTGAATGTAAGATATGCGATTGTAAATGTGCAACGCAAAGCCGTTTGGAATTACATCTACGCACTCATATTGGCAAGAAACTTTTCGAATGTAATACATGCAATTATGAATTTAAACGAGAAAGCCATCTAAAAAGGCATATGCGCGTTCATAGTGGCGAGAAACCCTTTGAATGTAAAATATGCAATTATAAATGTGCAAGGAAAAGCGGTTTAAAAATACATGTACGGGTTCATAGCGGCGAGAAACCTTTTGAATGTAAGATGTGCAATTATAAATCTGCAAGGAAAAGCAATTTACAAAAGCACAACATTCGTATCCACAGTGGCTAGAAACCTTTTAAATGTAATGTATGCGATTATAAATGTGCAGTAATAAACGATTTAGAAAGGCATCTACGGGTTCATAGTGGCGAGAAACAGTTTGAATGTAAGATATGCAATTTTAAATGTGCAGCAAAGAACGATTAAGAAAAGCATTTACGGGTTCATAGTGGCGAGAAACCTTTCAAATGTAATATATGCAATCATAAATTTACACAGAGAAGCAATTTAAAAAGGCATATGCGTGTTCACGGTGGCGAGAAACTTTTAGAACATTAGAATGTAATATGCAGGGTGTTATGTAAGTGTACAGCCAACACTTAACATGTAACTAAACTGTCCTAGGGAGCCATAACAAATTTTAAAATACATAAGTCTTTAATTATTAATTTGATCTACGGATGTTTAAACTTGCAAGAATTCTTTTAAAGAATCATTTTTTTAAAATTACCTTAAATTTTACATTACTCTTCCCAAAGTTGTTTAAAATGTAGGTCACAAGTAATGGGGCATGTGTTAATATATACCTGAGAGAAAAGCAAATAGCAAAAGAATTCTTGAAGAATATGATTTCTTTTACCCAATACTATCATTCATTAAGCTATGGCTATATACTTATATAATATAGAATAATAGCATAAACATACATTCTATTCAGAACAGACGCGTTCTTATCATCTAACAATTCTTTTACATGGTAATAACATTTATTTACTTATAAGCAAAGATTTAAAATTCTTCTGCTGAAGGCGTTTGCTTAATTCGTTAAATAAAATTTTAGCTGTAAATATTATAAGAGAGCCTTTTTCATACCTACTTGTCTTTTGTAATTACAGTAATAACATACCTGTCTAGTACTTATTATAGTAATGCTATTTATTATTATTTTTATTCAATTTGTCAGAATTAACTATTTTAACCAATCGCAACAATCTGTATATTTATACAAGAAAATATTAAAATGTTATAATGTTTTATAACTAGAGTTCTATATGAATCCTTATTATTTATAGTTCTGATGATTTTTTTAGGCCACAGAGATTCTAGACGCTATGGGATTCCAACCTCAAAGAACTAAATCATAATTTATGTAAGTGACAGAACAGCATGCTGTAGTAAACACTTATTAAATTATTGCTAGAAATTGCTTCTTTGATAGACTTAATATTATCTGATAACTCACTTATAAATAAAGAATAATGGCCCCGGTATGGAGCCTTGTGGGATACCTGTCTGTTTGTTTCTTATTTGGAAGTTCCTTCTCAACTTTAACAAATATATCTCTGTTATGCAAATATGATTTAATAAACTTATCTCTAAATCTCATAACAGATAACTTATCTAATAAAATCAATTTGTAATAAATCATATGTGCAAGACAGATATGAAAAAGAGAACTGCAACATCAATTTTTTTATAAACAAAATCCATTGATGCACATCGCATGCGATAATCTTAGTTGATTGTTCTCTCCAAAACCATGTTGCAATTCTGAAATAAATTCATTAACAGAAACTTATAATTATACTATACTATAATTTTTTGTGCAATACTTAATATACTAAGAACCGTTGTTGGTCTGTAGTTAACAATATTGGTTGAATCATCTTTTTCTGTAGTTTGGGATGACCTTAACCATCTTCAACTTGTATGGGAATTGTCTCGTTAGAACTACACCCCATTTTACGGCATAACTAGTAGATATCTGTTACATTTTCTTTTCAGGACTTCTGATATTTCTGAGTTCCAACTTTTCTTTGGTCTTCCAGGCCCTGTTTTTCATCTGATCTCACCTTCCATACTTTCTTCGCTAATTCTCCTTCTCCCATGCTTACTGCGTGTCCGAACCAACTTCTCCTTTTCTTTTCTATAGATATAATATGTAACTTTTCTCCTATTTTCGTATTATTTATTCTGTCTATCTTAGTTACTCCCACTGCTCTATGTAGGATTTTCATTTCCGTTGTTTTTAGTTTAGACTTGAGTTTTTTACATTCAGCACGCACGACTCATTGCCGTGTGTTACGATTGATTCAAACACAGTTTTATAGATTCTAACTTTAGACTTTTTCTTTGTGTCTTTCTTGACTGACTTTAGAGCGACATATAGTCTTGCTGATGCGTGAATTCCGCTATTATCGTCAGATCTCCACTGTCTATAATGGAGCCTACCTAGATATTTCATAATATGGGTCTGTTTTATTTTTCGTCCATACCGACTGCATTATCGTTTAATTCCAGTTCTTAGAGATTTCTGAAGTTCCTTAACAGTAATGGGTTTGAAATTTCTGATTCCCACTCTGCATTTTTTAACTGCTATATTGACTTCTCTATTGCTATGCTATCCACAGCAATGAGACATAATAGACTTAAAATTCCACCGTGCCTGACCCCTTTCTGAGTGATAAATTTATTTCTTCATGTTTTGTTCTGACTATAATTGGTGCAGATTTTTACTGCTTTTATCAGACTATTGGGCACTCCTCATTTTGAAAGACTGCCATATGAGGCTTCTAGGTACTGTGGTATCAAAAGCTTGTCCCAGATTAGTGACACTTAGATACAGTTTGTCTTTCTTCTTTCTTGATATGTTGGTTCTAATACTTTTCGTAATCTGTTTTCTATAATTCGTTCGTAGACCTTTCCTAGTGTGCTGAGCAGTGACCTGCCTCGGTAGTTGGAGTATTGCGTGCTGCCTTTCTTATACAATTGAACTATTACCACTAACCATCAATCTTTTGGTATCTTTTTTGTTTTACGATATTCCATACTTTTCGGAAGCACTGTATAAAGCAGAAAGTCTCAAATGCAGGTTCGACAATGTTTTACTTGAAGACGGCGTTATTTTATGGACAAAACATAAAAGTAATTTATGTCAATAAATTGTTGGTAGACTCTATAGAATAACGTAATTATGTTTCTCGACAATGGCGTAACATGCATTACGTCATCGAATTTAGATACCTACCCGTGTTTGTTGGTTAGATTAGTTGTAAATTTTATCAAAGAAGGATGACGGATTATTAAATTTCTTGGTCTCATCATGCCATATTACTAAAGCGTTACCAATTTCAAATATAAGTGTATCACTTTTTAATTACACCCCGTAAAGGATCTAAATTAAAAAAAATGTATTATACAGAATTAAGAGTTTTTTTTTATTGAATCTTTCACTGTTATTTACTATAAAGAAATTTAACTTTTAATAACAATCTAGGAAGTAACAACAACTAATTAAGAGTGTAGTAATCCTAGTATCATATTCTTAAAGATTTCCAAACCATGCTTATTACCATCATAGTAAGGCAATTTTTCTACTCTCTTGATCCAAGCTGTGACATTCGGAAACTTCTTTTCATCAACTGGTACAACAACGTCAATAGAGGTAAGTGATGTAATTATACTCAAATCTGCCAATGTGACACTATCCCCGGCAAGCCACTGATGACCTTCTAAAAACTTTTCTAAAAATCCATATCCCTCTTCAACTTCAGCTGCTCTTTCAGGAGGAATAGTTTTTGCTCCTTGCCGTACAATAGGTCTCTATATGATTGTTTAATTTTTAAATATTAAGTTAGATTAGTTTAGAAATTATCTTACTATAATTTTTAGACCAGATGGAAATAAAACTCCCGAATCAAAGTGAAGCCGTTGGTTGATTATAGCACGCTTGTATGGATCATCTGGATATAAAGAATTGTCTTTTCCGTATTTTGTTACGAGATAAATATTAATAGCATGACTGTCCCAAATTATTTTACCATTATCATCTAATGTAGGTACACTGTGTTGAGGGTTAAGCTGAAATAAGTAATTGCAAATAATTCCAGACGTAATAAATTATCTAACTTACGATACCTTTAGATATTCTGGTGTTAAATGTTCACCCTTAGATAAATCAACTCGAATTAAATCCAATGTAATACCAAGAGCTTTAGCGGTTAATAAAACAGATCTAACGGGAGGACTTGGATCAATCATATACAGTTTTAGAGTCATCTTGGAATACTTGAATTACTTTTATTGAGTGAAAAGTAAAGGCTGATTATCAACTGACACGCACACACCTTATGACTTGGCACAAATAGAAGAGTGGTGTGAAGATTTACTAACCGCTTCTAATAAATGTAGAATTTATAATATAATTGCGAGTCAAGGACACATTAAAACCTGTTATTTATTTTAGTTACCTGTTTGTATTGTATTTGTTAGATGTATATATGGTGACCAGTCTGATAGGAATTTGAGTTTCATTAAAATTAGTACTCGAGTACTAATTACACGTTTTAGCTGTATGTTGTACGATATGTATCATTAACTGTTGGGAAATATATTTTAAATACCGCCGAATCATTCATCCATTGTAATGTAATGCAACAAAAAATGTCTTAATCTAATCTTTAATTACTACGTGCTACAAATAATAAATTTCTAAATTATTGACACGTTATCTTTATTTACTTAATACTTTATAAATTGGAAATTTTCAAATATAGGTAATCTTGTAGTAAACATTAGATAAATATGGTTACGTAAAGAAAAACAATATCTCAGACAGTACGGAGAAATTGTTCTGACCACAAAGCCACAACGCGCACCTTTCATAGAACCTAAAAGCAAGCAGCAGTTGACAGTCTCACGCTTACAGAGTTTTGCATCTAGACAGGGGGGATTCAACGGGCCCTCTGTGCGGTAAGAAAAAAAATGTTTGGTTACAAAACGTCCGACGACGTTGTCCGATTCCTAATTGCCATGTTTTCCTATTGGTGCAGTTCTCATCAGTTAGATTCCTTTCGCTCATATACTTCCTTATTCCATGAATCCATGTTTGCTTTGGTCTGCTCCCCTTTTTGTTTTCAGGTGGTATCCATTTCATAATTTTTTTCGGCAGTCTCTTCTCCCATTCTTTGGACGTGTCCGTACCATATAAGCTGTTTTTTCTCTATGCAATCTATTATAGTTTTTTTTATTTCCATCTGTTCTTTTATGATGTCGTTTCGTATCCTTTCTAATTTTGATGTTCTCGCAGCTCTTCTTAAGACATTCATTTCTGTCGCTTCTATATTCCTCTTTAAGTGTTCTTTCATTCTCCATGATTCCGATGCGTATAACAACGTATTTTTTATCATGCATTCGTAGATCCTTATTTTTCTTTGCTTTCCTATTTCTGTGTTCCAAATATTCCATTAAGAGCTTTAGTAATGTTCTTTGCTTCATTTAC
Organism: Ignelater luminosus; assembly: GCA_011009095.1. NCBI lineage: Eukaryota > Metazoa > Arthropoda > Insecta > Coleoptera > Elateridae > Ignelater > Ignelater luminosus. The sequence goes on from VTPC01007138.1 coordinate 7,567, forward strand.
TCTAGATCTTATCTCTGTGTCATTCGTTCCTTCTTTGATAAAATTTATTCCTAGATATTTATATTCTTCACCTTTTTGCAGAGGCTGTCTTGGGTATTTTCTGGCGAGTTGCTTGCTCTGGACGTGCCTTAAATTGTTTTAGTGACCCAATTAATGAAGCCAAGTATTCGTAATCGGTCATCGATATACAAGTAGAATTCTTCATCTGACTCAAAGTTCGTCTAGTTTTCCATAAAATAACTTTTAAGATAAACGTTTGTCCCACCAACGTGAGCCTTTTTGTTGTTTTTTTTTATCAAAATCTGATAGTATTACAATTAATACTAGTCCATAAAAATTCTTATTATTTAATTGGAACAGTTTTATAATATTATTAGAAGCAAGGAAAGGTAGTTGGGTGACACATTTAGTTTGATACCAAAATTTTAGATACAGATATCAACATACCCTTACAATATACCCTTTAGGTACTGATGAAACCCTAAGGTTAAATTGTATGTCACATTATGGGAGGAGATATAATAATAAATAAAAAAATTCCTCAATGTTTGTTGACTATAATCTTTCCTGGTTAAAAATGGATAAAAAAACAGTTTATCAGTAAAATGACGAATGGTTTCCTCAACTAGCCCAAACTTGGATTAATTGGGAGGGCCCCCAAAGCTTACGGTAACGCGGGTGTTAAAGTCTAAGACAACATTTTTGTTATAACAAGTCGTAAGAAACGTAAGAAACAAATCTGAACTAAACTGATGCCTTTACGTAAATGCAGAGATGTGCTGATTTGTACTTGTCGTAACTTTCGATCTCTATATGTATAAATAGCAGGTTTCTACCGGATAAGACGTTAAGAAACCGTTAAAAAAGTCACCAAAAACGACTGACTGTTTAGGAATTATTTTCTGGTTCAGTCTTAATTGGTTAGTTATACAGGGTGATTCACATAAAACGCTTGAATAGTCAACCTAACTTACAAATTTATAAATAACGTTAAACCATGTGAGGACAACGTGACAAGGATGGAACAAACTGTTAATCGACTTATTCTAGTTTCTCCATCAATGATCTTCCCAGTATTATGATCTCTATCTAATGCTTCTAATAAGCATATTTTCTGCAGTGCCATCAGTTCTTTGGCAATGTCCTCTTAATGGGAGCCAACTCTAGCAAGGACTTTTCTAGTCGTTTAAACCGCTTTGCGTCTAGTGCTTTACTAAGAAAATACCTTTGACGGTACATACATGCTGCCAAAAATGCATCATTGTGGCATTCGTCGTAAATTAATATGCCCGTTTCTTCCTTACCTACTTGTAAATGTTTTACTATAAGTTACTTTGATGGAATCTGAGGGTACAGAAGCATAGGTATCGATAATCGGGTAAATAAACGTGAATAAGAGTGTTACTGAAGGTTTTCCTCAGGTATATGGCTTCTGAGCAAAGAGGGACGCAGATATCCCAAAGATTCAGATGAATGTCTTTTCTTGGAATTTGTAGCTTGTGGTTCTGTTCGGGTGTCTAAGGTAGCCTGTGGCACAGAGGGCGGTATCATCTTCAAACTGGATAGTGTGGGCGTTTAAAGCATTGCGAGAGCCAGAGAAGGAGAGAACGGCAGATTTGGTGATGTCGTGGTAGTAAAATATAAAGAGGATTGATAGTATGAATACTGCATGCCAAGCTGTCGCGCCGGCCCATTGAATACTTTTAAGAGATTGCCGCCAAGGTGTACTTCATGATTGCTGTGGATAAAAAGCTGTGAATGGTTTTGACGCTTGAAACCAGGTAGGACTTGAGAGTTTAGGAGTTTACGAAGAAGCCCCGCTTTCTAGACCGTATTAAAAGCAATTTCTATGTCGAGAAAAACGTTGGTGACGCATTCTCCGGTGTTGAAGGCTTTGGCAGCATCAATATGTAGTTGAAGTAGTGGATCGGTGGTGAATCTACTTTCTTGGGATCCGAATTGGTATGGAGGGAGAGGGCGGAGATTTTCTAGGGATTCTCTGAGCCTATCAGCTAAGATTCTTCTTTAGTGGTATAGGGATAATGACGACAGTGATTCATTTCCATTTACACATTTCTACATTACAAGCAGTTAGTTAGAAACGCGAAGGTATCTGCTGGAAGGTGATGAAGAGCTTTTTTGTTGGAGTATCTTCACCAGGAACAAAATTTTGGGCAGTGGCCGCCGCCATTTCTATTACCCAGACTGGATAATAAATTTCAAGAGACGGACTATGACGCCTTACTGGAGAGACAGATATGATACAGTTGCTTCAGACCAACTTGATCATCATCAAACTAGGCGTTTTTAGAAACTTGGTGTACTTTGTCGAGAAGGCCGGTCAACATTTGAGCTTGCTCTTGGGGATCTGTAGTAGTTTGGTTGTTGTTTGTAGAGATGGATTATACGGTTTGATGGTCTTACTTTCTTTGACCTTAATGGTTTTAAGCTTATTCCAAAATTGGGAAGCATTCCAGTGATTCAGGCCAAGTAGAATACAAGGAACAGAACTTGGCCGTAGTGGTCGCATGTAGGCAAACCAATGCACTGAGACGGTTCCGCTGAGTGTTGACCACGGGGTTCGAATAAATAATCTACAGTCTTTTTTTTTCTCTTTGATGATTAGGAGAGTTTGCTATTATGATGTTGTTCATGATGGAAAATCTAAGACAGAACAATCGGTGTTCAAGATTTTGTAAAAGGAAAGACGAACAATGGATTCTGTTAAAGTGTTACACTTTGACTTTGAGACTGTCTCTAAGGCCGTACTCACGGTATTGAGATCACCTAGCATCGCGGCTCTTTGGTATGGAGCAGCTACGATCTTAAAATGATCTTTTGAGAATGGATGACCTGGAAGAATATACAGGGTGATTTAGGAGATTAACATTTGTTTTTCTTATTCTTGTATAAGAAGACAGCTTGGAGTTGACCGGTAGGAATGTTCAAGGTGGCAGCGCGACAGAGGAGACCAGACTATTCAGAAGGTAGACCAACAGGACAGGAGGTTAGGCGGAGTACATAGCAGAACCACGCTCGTTTAGAGTCATCTCTTTGCATTATGTGGAATTTTAGATTGGCAGTTTCAAGTTAATGTAATGTCACCCTTCGTTGAGATCAGCAGTAAATCAGAGGTAAAAATTTATTGCAATATACAGGGTGTTTAATCTAAAATTGGCCACCCTATCCGTTACGACCTTGTGTTTTTTAGATTGTAAAACACAATCTAAAAATGTGTAAGACTTTACCTAGACAATCTAATAAAACGACATTGGCAATAACATACTCAAATAATAATTTTATGGTTCCTTTATTTTAATTGACAATACAAACTTGTAGTTTGTTTAATTAACTTTCCAGAAAGAACTACAATTTCTAATACTAACAAACTGTATATCTGAGGAAAACTAAGCATTTAGCAACCCTTTAACTAAGTTTCTGAACATATCCAAGCCAGCTTCGTTAGCACTGTAATACGGTAAATCCTTTGCTCTTTTAATCCAGCCAACAATGTTAGGAAATTTCTTTTCATCAATTGAAACAATAACATCACTGGATGTAACAGTTGCAATCAAACTTAGGTCAGCTAATGTTACACTATTTCCTGCTATCCATTGCTGGTCTTCTAGAAATTTCTCTAAAAACTCATACGCTTCAATTACGTCTGCAAGTTTTTCATTTGGAATATCTTTCTCTTTTTGCAGGAGAGGTTTCTGTAAAATATAACATTTTAGATTAAACTTATACTAAACAAGAAAGTCTTACCAAGATTGTAAGCATACGTGGAAATAAAACTCCAGAATCAAAATAAAGCCTTTGATTTAATATTGCACGTTGGCATGGATCTTTTGGATAAAGAGAATTGCCGCTTGCGTATTTTTCTACAAGGTAGGAATCAATAGAATGGCTATCCGTAATTACCAAACCGTCATCGTCTAAAGTAGGTACAGTATGTTGAGGGTTGAGCTAAAATAGTAAAAGCTAAGTGATTTCCAGAAATATTTAATTATCAATCCAGAACTTACTTTTAGGTATTCTGGTATTAAATTTTCACCTTTTGATAAATCCATACGTACTAAATCTAAAGTAATTCCAAGAGCTTTAGCAGTTAATAGAACAGATCTGACAGCAGGACATGTTTCCATCATATACAATCTTGGAGCCATTTTAGATATACGTGGTTGTTACTGTGTACTTGTAGATATTCAGTGCAACCGTGCAACTAAAAAAGTATGTCACATACATTGGTACTTAAGTAAGGCACTGATATTGCAGAATGTGATACCCTTTAACCCGACGTAACAATAAACTATTTAAAAAATTGGTTACATGACTTTTTTATCTAATCTGTGCAAATGCGTCTTGTGCATTTGGCTGCCTATACATATGCAAGCAGAAACGCTACAATATTTAATTTTTATTTGCCCAGTGCATTAAATCAAAGGACATTTGGAGGTTCAGAATTGATTTTCCTTTTGTATTGATTGGTACAAATAAACATCTGAAATTTATATTTGACTGCCCCCCCCTCTTAAGATTAAATCCTAATTATGGCTTTGCATTAAATAAAATATTAATTCTAACACGGTGAAGGCTAAATCTAAAAGACATTTTATTACCAAACGACACAAAGAAACTAAAATGCAAGGTATGCTGCCATTCAAGGAACCATCAACACCCTGAGAAATTGATTCAAATTGATCCAACAAAAAAAGACTATGAATTTGGATCAACGGTACCACCAGTTTATAAAGTAGTATTTACTACCTGAACACATGAGACATCCCAAAAAAGAAGAAAAACAAGGGAGCTACTATAGTTATTCTTCCTTAAGCAGTAATTAAAACAGACAGCACAACCACCAAACTACGAATGATGTTCTGTGTGTCTCCTAAAACATCCAGTGGTGGCAATCTGGACAATAAGATGCATAACACTCTTTGATGACATAGAAAAATGGAAATTCACCAAGAAGATTAATTTTATTGTTGTAGAAAGTTTTATGGAGATTCGATCTAACAAAG
>VTPC01007139.1:0-12357 GCA_011009095.1 Ignelater luminosus
AAGAGTAACTCCTCTTGGTTGTTTATTAATTGAAATCTTTGAATTAAAAGTTGTTTGTTCCGATCTTCTCCTTAAAGGTGTCTAAACGTTTTTTATCATTCCACAATCCCGCATTTATGTTAAAATAAATTGTGCGCGTACCGCTTAAAATTATTTGTTGAATGCAAGAATTGTGAGAGGATAGACAACGCTTTCCTTCTTGATAGTTACTACCAAATGCGTAAGTCTTGTTTTTGATGACTGCTTTGTTTGTTTTTTTTTCTTGGAGATCAAACCGCAAAGTATTAAAACCTTTCCCCAAAACCTTTTAAGATAAGTATAGCAACCCTTATATCCTCAAAGTTGTCTTGAAAATCCCTATTGAAATATGGGGTCAGATACAGAGTGTCCCATTTAAATAAACTCAATATGACTGCCGTACAAAAAAACAATTGAAGATTTGTTTTTAATTCTCTTCGCAAAACATGGCAAAAATGCCTACTTTAAGCTCTTAAAATTTTATTTGTCTATTTCTTACCGTTTTCAGGGGCAACGTGTTTTCGTACTTTTTAGCGACCTTGTACATCAGCTGTGAACAGCTAAGAGTTCAACAACCTTTCCAACCAACAAACTCATTCTAAAAATGTTACTTCAAAGAGATTTTTAATCTCAATATTCTAAAATAAATTAATAATTTTAAACCTATGCTTTCAATATATTTAGTTTTGATTATCAAAAGATAATGGGCTTACCTACTGAACCGTCACAATTAGTTAAATAAATTAGATTACAACTAGAGTTTTAGTTTACGTCATGTCAGTTTGAATTTATTTTAGTTTAGTTCATTTATTTCTGGCAGCTTTCAACACTGTAAACACTGTAAAAGGTTGTCCGATAAAAGCTCTTTTATTATTACTATCAACTGAAAACTACAAAATGCGTTCATATGGAAAGGTAAAGCTGCTTAACTAGCAATAGGCGGTCATAACATTTATTTTTAGATTTTCCAGTAGGTGGCTTGTTTATAATGAGCCTTTTTGTATTCTTTTTGTGTTTTGCAAATCTGAGGTAACAAAACAAATTACATATATACACGCAAATGAACCAAGGCAAACTATTATTGTGAGTGCAATTTTTGATTTTTACTTATTTGATCAAAATGTCGTAAGGAAAACAACAATGTTATCTTCTTGCAAAATTGAATTTTATTTTAAGCGCTGTGACTTCTGTAATATATTACTAGTAGAAGGAAATAATATACCCATATTATTATAGTATTTACATGAAATGCACTAACAATAATGTTCCGGATTTCAAATACATCAACAGCTTATTATGCAATTTAAATGCGCTACTACGAGGAGCTTTGTAAATGTGATCTGCTTCTCGGAATAGTAACGAAGTCATAAGAGCGAAGTTAAAGTGACGGCTTATCCTTTTATTATACAGATACAAAGCGCTGTTACAAGGATGAAGCTAACTAACAACAATATTATTGTTTCCAATTTTCTATAGTTGAGCTTGGATTTATTAATTACGGTGTTTATATGATGTTTTAATTTTAAATTAACATTTAAAAAAATTAAATAATAGAGTAATAATTTATTAGATGTTACAAGTTCCCTGAAGCGTAAAGTTACGCTTGTTTACTTAATTGAAAAGGAAGAAAATTAAAATCTTTTTCCACATTTTCTGTTTCTTAAATAAGTAAGAAACCATTTACAAAGCTTCTAACTACAATACAAATGTTGACACCATTTGTTCAACTGTAAAAAAGAATGTTTAATAAACAAAAGTGGCTTTATTTTCCAGAATATGCCACCTATCATTGATATGAATTTGTAAAAGCAAGAATTAATGTAATTTTCCTAATGAAATTGTAGTAAAACATGGAACACTTGTCTAATAAATTATGTGACGAACAACACAAAAAAGAAACAAAAAACCGACACGTTTTCCACCTGCTGGTGTAAGCTGTACTGGCTATGTTGTACTACGTTTTAGTTTTGAATATTTTAAAGTTAATAAAGTAAAAACCAGGTATCGATCATCTGGCGTTCTTTTGCAAAGTTTTCGATATTTTCTGAGCTTTCTTTGCCAGAATTCCGTAAAGATATTGGGATGATTATAGTTACATTAATACGTGGTGTTGTTTTTGTCAATAATTGATTCCTTTTGTGATAGCATGACTTGACATTGTTTATGTTAAGGCGATTTAACAATTTAAACTAAACATTAATTTAGACAAATCATATTCTTCGATACACAATGCAAACTTATTTTCACAAAAATGCCAATAAAACTTTTCAATCGGTAATCGATTGTAAAGCAACGGCTAGTGGAATAAACAGATCGTTTACCTGTATTTATAAATGTTCTAATTACGCTTTTTACTATAATTTGAAAAAGATTGGGTTGAACTCAATAAATAACTTAATTATAGGACGTCACTAAATTTCTCATTTAAAAAAGGTAAATCCAGAAACCTGTGTCATTCACTTAATGTTGTCTTTGGCTAATACTCACAAATAGAAACAATCTGAAGCCTTCTTTGTAAATCAATAATTAAAACTATGATTTTTATTAATTAGGAAGGCAAAGACAGTATAAACAACTCAGAAAACAAAAATGACATTTTTACAGAAATTGAGGTTTTATAAAATAGCGCAATTCTACTTAGAGTTGAAGAAATTGAAAAGTTTGTAGTTACACACTTCGTCAATGAGGTCAGTAGTTAAAGACAATTGACACAAAAGGGATGAAAACCTTGAAACGGCAAATAATACAATTAATCAAAACGGAAATGGAAAATGTTAAAAAACGGAGGGACAGAGGTGGTAACTTGCAGAGAAGGACAACAAGTAGAATGATGTCCAAAACATTGTTACCGCAACAACTACCACCAAGGACAACCAACCAACACAAATAATTTGAGGCAGGACTGGGAAAATGCCGATACCATTCTTATTAAAGATATATCGCTTCCGCTTCCAGTTCTGCGCAGCCATCCTCAAATTTATTCGTGTTGATCTTTATGCTACTACAGTACATGTCAAAAAACGAAAGATTTGAAAAGAGTCAGACAAAAATTGAAGAAAGCCGTGCAAATGAAAAATGTGCAAGGACTCTATGCTGCAATCAGGAATGACGTCACGAGTATGGATTATGAGCCTTCATCATGAACTTGCAGCTTAGCATTTATCTTGAATTTGAAGTAAGCCGCATGTGCTACAATAATGCAAGCCACTGTATACATAAATACATCAAAGATTTCATATTAGATGCAGGAGTAATCAATTTATATAAAGAAGCTTTTCATAACTACGTTAAAAGCTACATAAATTGATAACTAATCAAGTTATTTGCTGACACAATATGTTCTTGCCACATGCAAGAGCTCCATGTCCCAAGTACAGAAACCATTGTTCTTCATTCTTTTATAAAGAATAGTATTCTCAGTTCTTCAGTTATCTAGAATAGTTCATAGAATTAACTCTAACGGTTCATAAGAACCACGCTGTAGGTTCGATAGTTAGTAGACTTAGTTACTGTATCGTACTGAGATGCTTCTCGGCGCCATGCAAGTAATTATTATTTCTAGTTATCTAAATAAATGTGTTTAGCCGAGCGAAGGTTTGTTTTTGCTTCTAAGTTTCGATACCACTTAAGTTGATAACGTGACAATATAAAAATAAAAAAAATTAGAGTACAGTTTAAAAAAGAAATAAAGAGAGATTTAAAGTAAAAGAATTATAAAAACTAATCGTGGCGGAGCTGATACTCGAGCAAAACCCATAGATCAGATAATTTGATGCTGGTTAAAATGAACTATAGTTTGTGGTCAAAAGACGAAGTAGAAACCAGTGGAAGGAAAACTAGGATTTCCTGATGAAGCCACTCTTGTTCAGAAAAATAATAAGAACAAAAAACTTGAGCCTAGATCTGGTCAAGCTCAAGGTGGTAAAAGCTTAGAATGAGGTAAGCTGTTTTAAGTGTAATAACTTTGTGGGAAAACCATAGAGTGCCTCAACTGTAGGACAGCTGGGTTAGGATATAAGAAACACCAGCCCACAGACCCCAATTAAAGATCTAAGAGTAAAACTTTGAGAAAAAGCCGGTTTATCCGATTTAACCGGTTAACTGGTTAACTTATCGCGATTTCTTCAGGATGCAAAAACCGGTTTTAGAGTAAAAGCAAGGGTTTTAAATAAACCGAATTTTATGATTTTTGTGGTGTTGACAGCCCTAGTTAAGGACAGAACAATCCAAGCTTATTTGTTAATACGGCCGTAATTAAATTTGCACTAAGGGCAAGTATAAAATTCACTTCGCACTTGTTCGAGAACCATCAGCAAAGACGAACAAGATTTGAGAAAAAGAGGTGCGTTTATGAAGGCATGGATAACTATTATTAGAAATCATTTTAAATACGTGTCCTTAAAACAGTAGGGAAATGATAACGCACGCCATTACAATGAAACTAGAAACGGAAGGTATGAATCTGGTAATTTCTAATGCATTTCACCAATGGAGAATATGAGCAAAGCAACCTCGAAAATGTGTGCTAGGGGGAAAAACTTGAATATGAAGAGCATGATTTAGGGTGAGAAGCTGACAGACTACAACAGCGAGTAAATACTCGACTTTTTGATAACTTAAGGCTTGTAAATTCTAAATGACAGAGACAACCTACAGACATTTTGAAATTGAAATCTGCAAGTCAAGTAGTGGTAGAACGAAGAAGAAGAAGAAAAACAAAAATTGAATGACCATTATTATGTGACAGCATCAAGGTCTGTGAATAAAATTGTAGAAAAATCTTTTGGGACTTTTAAATTGAAAAAAGCAAATTGAGAATGTTTTGCTGAGTCGGTGAGAAGGCAATTGGACTGTGCTGAAAGTGATACTCGTCATAGTAAAGAAGATGAGTTTTGCAAAATATGAAAAAAGTTCCCTAGTGGACTGCGGAACTAACACAAACTTGCGGGGAAGAAGAAAACTAGAATCATGACGTCAGTACAACGAGAACTCATGAGTTAATCAACAAGTATTTCTTCTTGGATAGATGAGAGGATAATAACGAACAAAAATAAATGAGAAGAAAGAGAAAAATGGGGTCTCAATCAGTTGGGAAAAAGTGACTAAGGAAAAGACCATATAGGATATGCGAGATGAGAAAGAAAAACAGCCAGACTGGCTAGTATTTCAAAAAGAAAAGGTGAAAGCCCTTTTCCGGTTTCTTCATTGCCAATCTTCAGCAAAATTCTGGATTACCTACTGACAAAAATAATTATATATAATTTGGAAAATAGGCGGAAGATGTCGAACATAGGGAGTTTCAAGAGAGATCGATATATGTACAAGATAGTAAACCAGATCAGGGTAGGTAGAGCAAACAAAGAACATACTATGGAGGTAGCGCTGAACATAAACAACACATTTATGTAATACTGCTAAGCACCCTACTGTAATGACAGAGATGAGGAGAGCGTGCTGTGGAGAAAAACTGGTCAAGATACGAGGGCGGTTCAGTAAGTACCCGTGTTTGACGACAGAAGGCGTTCCTGAGGAAAGTTGGTGTTATCATCGTGTGCTGCCATCTATCAAACGACGGTATAACAAATTGCAGACTGATTGATAGGTTAGTTTGGATTTGACAGCCATTTGAGTAAAACGTGTTTCGTGATTTTAGCTAAGATGGAAAAAGAGCAGTATCGTTCGGTAATTCGCTTTCTGTTTTTGGATGGGAAAAATGCGAGGAGATAAAAGCAAAGTTGGATGCTGTTTATGGAGACACTTCGCCATCTATGACCACAGTTAGATATTGGTTCAACGAATTTAAACGTGGGCGAACATCCGTTTTTGATGAGGAGCGACCAGGACGCCCGGCAGACGTGGTTACCGAGGAAATCATTCAAAAAGTCCACGACATGATTCTCGCTGATCGACGAACGAAAGTGCGTGAAGTAGCAGAGGCCGTAGGTGTGTCGACCGGAACGGCAATTAATATTTTACATGATAAGTTGGCGATGAAAAAATTGTCGGCGCGATGGGTGCCGCGATTGCTAACGGTGGACAACAAGCGGATGCGGCTGTTAACTTCGAAGCAGTGTTTGGAGCAATTTAAGCGAAATCCGAAGGAGTTTTTGCGTCGAGTTGTCACCGTTGATGAAACCTGGATTCATCATTACACACCAGAAACTAAGCAACAATCAAAACAATGGATTTCTCCCGGTGAATCTGCTCCAAAGAAGGCGAAGATGGTTCCATCGGCCGGAAAGGTCATGGCGACGATTTTTTGGGATGCGAACGGCGTCATCCTTATGGATTTTTTAGAAAAAGGAAGAACGATCACTGGACAATACTACAGTGAGTTATTAGACAGCTTCGACAAAAAATTGAAGGAGACGCGGCCGCATTTGGCGAAAAAGAAGGTGCTGTTTCACCACGATAACGCACCAGCACATTCATCCGGAGTTGTCGCCGCCAAACTGCATGAATTGCGTTATGAATTGCTGCGGCACCCCCCGCATTCACCCGATCTGGCTCCCTGCGACTTTTTCTTGTTTCCTAACATGAAGAAATGGCTCGCGGGAAAAAAATGTAGCTCAAACGAGGAAGTCATCGCCGAGATAGAGGCGTATTTTGGAGAGTTCGACAAATCCTATTTTTTGGAGGGGTTAAAAAAATGGCAGGAGAAGTGTATATTTCTAAAAGGAGACTATGTTGAAAAATAAACAAAAAATTTTTGAAAAAAATTGTGTCTTCATTTCTAACACGGGTACTTATTGAACCGCCCTCGTAGTAAACAACTTTCTTACGGATAGAAACTGATGGGTATGTAAGAATACATAAGGTTAATCTTTGTATAACTGTTTGTATAATTGGAAGATTTTTGTAACTTGAAATAAAAATACGCTGACGCTTTCAGTAATGGCAAAGTAATGCTTGATGGTTGGATAGAGGTAAGGCTCGATACGAATCTTGATACTAGATATAGATACATTTTTAGCTGCTGCGCTTAATGCCATCTAGAAACATTGATCTATGAATATTCTTATTTAAAGAAAATTAAATGAAACTTAAATTTCTGTAATAATTTTCTCTTTATTCGTTTTAATTGTCTGTGTACTGTCTCTAACTGCGGAGAGAGGCGAAGAAAGGCCATTGCTCAGTACATGATAAAGTGATTACAAAAAAGAAGGATTTCTTGTTTTAAATTCCAATATTTATTCAGTTTAGTGTTATCATTAACTTGGTAATAAATTCATATGAGAACAAATTTCACATACTTAGGTGATTTAACCTTGTATTAAATGACATCCTTCATCAGTAGAATAAAAATTAAGCTGTAATATACTGTGATTTTCTAAATTAATCAAATTACAATTACTAACTGCTTAAAGTGATTTTATATAATAACACATTTTTAATTACGATTTAAACAAATATTGTTATAATCCCCTAAAAATGATTAAAATTATATTTTTCTTTTAAACTGTGCTGTTGTACAATTTTTAAATCTGAAAAGTCTATAGCGTATTACATTTTGCTCTCTAACCGACATGACAGATTCAAGTTATTTTAGAGACATTCCCTCTAAGCGAAGCAGCTGAGCGTGTGTCATTTTAAATTATTGTTTCTGTAATCTTTGCAATGTTCGTCTCGTGTGGCTATTGTTTATCAACTCTTGGCAACAAAACTATACATCGGAAAATAGCGTTCCTTTTAAATTGCTTGTTTTTGTTTCAAATATTGTAGATTTTACTCAGAACAAAGTTATATTTATAATATTCCAATAAGACAATCTAAAAATCCGATTCGATAAAATCTAAAAGTGATATTAAAAAATACTGCGCAATTTGTACAAATATACTTGAAAAATATTTTTCTGTCTAAAGATCTTTTTAGGTATCTCTTAGAATAAATAGAATTCATTTTACATATGACGCAAACGTATGGATTGCCTGATATATATAATCTACAATGTTGAACGTAACGTTGAATATTCAATTTCACCGAAACACAAAAAAACAGAAATTCGTTCACCGTTTTGCGTCAAGGGGTCCGACTATTCCTTTAGTTACTAAGGAGAAAATCCAACCCTCGATGATTACTTTATACATTTAATATGCGAATTGATATTGATTTTCTATAATTATTATTCGAGTTATACATTTAAATCAAATCACCATTCTTGTTTCATTGTAAATAGTTCGGCGCTTATAAGAATAAATAATCAAGTCCGCGAGGAAAATTCCAAAAATAGATCAAAAGGAATTGTGTAATTTAGAATAAAACATAATTCTGATGAGCTAGCAATATATCTTCACTGAAACTAGGTCATATTAAATATGATTTACTTAATTATTGTAAAAATAACATCTGAATTACCATACATGGTATACGCATTTAATTTAAAGGAACCTCTCACAATTACTGGGTAAAATGGGTGCAGGTTTATGGGTTTGTCTGTTTACTGGAATTTAATTAGTTTAATTTTATGTTATCTTAATTATATGCAAAACAATCAAGCATATTAGTAAAAGTTTTTTTAATAAATCTGTAGATCTTCAAGTCAAGTGTCTGAAATATTTCCACTTGTGCACATTCGCAGACATTTGCTTAAATATTTTCTACAAAGCTCCTTATTAACTTATATTTTGCTCGAACCTTTTCTCGTTTCTATATTTTTGTTTTGAGATTCTCAATGAGTAGTTCAGAGTGAAGACGCGTAGTATGCGTAGGGTCGTGTGTTCCCATGCTTGAATTCATGTTTAATATTAATTAGTAGCTGTTCTGTGACTTCCTGAAGTTTCAATTGAATACTTTTCATTAGACATTAAACGACGGTTTAGCTTGTTAGCACGAGTGTTCACTCTTACATACAAGCAAGAAGAGGCCTTGGCCTCTATCTTTAGATTTCCATCATATCAAGCGATACTTGATCTAATGAAGCACATTATATGAAGCAAAATTATACTTTATATGCATCTTACAACCTGAATCTTGTTTGATGTTGTCGTCACGTTGCAAAACAATCATTTACTGAGAACTTTATCTTAAAATTTTTACTGGAGGGTCATCTAGAGAAAGTTATACTTTTCATCATCTTGAATTCTCATAGGTAATGCTGTGACTTTACAACAAAGCAAATGGCTTAGGTACGATAATCCATTCCTTGAATCTGCATGACTTTGTCAAGGTGAGGATACTTGCATGTTTGTAGAGTTTCTAAAATTGTAGCTGTTGTAACCTAACAACGGGTATGTGTTCCTTCATGCTGATTTAAAGAAAATTTAAGAGGACTATTCCAAACTAAAATGCGCAGCTATTTGTTAAAGCGAGCAAGAACGATTCTGCTAGCGTTACCACTGAGAACATTATAAAAAGAAACAGATAATAAAGCGATTATAACTGATCAGAAAGTATCTTCAGATGTAGACTACTAAAGTGAAGTCCCTGGGAAATTTGATAAAGCTTGGAAATAATCAGAAATCGGATTTCGGAGAATATGCTTTAGAGAAGAAGAAAAGTTAGCTGCAGGCGCCAAGACAACAATGCTATGCACCAAGCAACTTTTCCAGATGGAAAAAAAAGATTGTTTAGGATACCTATTCAAATGCTTCTGCCAAGAACTGTCCAATTAACCTTCCTAATACCAGATAGATATTAAAACACCTAGTACCAAGTGGGGCGAATTCCCGTCCCACAAGCACTTGCGTATTTCTTGTTGATGATTTTCAATTTTTTTTGTTTTTTTCCTTTTATCTGATACATGGAACAATATACTGAAACCTCAAAGAAAATTATTAGCTGCAAATAAAAATGTAAACAAAAATATAAACCTGGGGCGAGAATTCGCCCCACCCGGTATTAGGAAGGTTAAGGTAATAAGAAACTTTGACCTTATAATAGGAGAAGACAGAACCAGATTGAAGTTAGTTTCAATGATACCTTGAAACGGGCCGACAAAACGAATGTAAGTGGACTAAAAGGAATATTTCAGAAATCAGCTGGCAATACCCTTCATCAATGATGCTTCTGAACTAAAACCCACAAACAAAAATGCTGGTTCATGAAGACTTTGGTAAAACGAATTTTCTTTGAGAACAGCTACGGCTGAAAAAATGTCTTGGTCAAGAACTTTATGCCTGAGGATAAACTAGTGATAGTTAATCATTGAAGTGCCAAAATAATTTACTACAATAGCCAAATAAATGCAAAAAATTAGAAATATTGCAAATTGCAATAATTTGTATTGTATAAGCTCAGAAGAAGAAACTTAAAGAAACTGATTCCCGTAAAAGATAGCTCTAGAAAACAATAATGCTAAGGCAGTTTAGATATTCCTATAATATTAAGTAGAAACTATCCAAAAACTATAATAGAAAAAATAGAAAAAAAAGTTACAGTTGACTGTTGCAGTACTGAGATAAATGTATAGTAAAAGTAAGATAGTAGCCAATCCAAAAAATGGAATTCTGCTAGGATGTTGAAAAAACTCCCAAAATGCTTGACTTTACAGAACACTGGGAAAGGATTCCTGTTGAGATATTTAAAAATCTCAGCGAGAAATATACTACTGAAAATAGCAAGAAAACACTACCATTTCAAAACCTTCCCGTTTTTGAAGAAAGACTGCTATTGAACAGAAGCCATAGTCACAACAAAACTAGTAGGGATATTGACTGTTTGACTTTTACAAGACATCTGGACCTGATTTGATCTTTGACCATACCTCTTTTGAATCTATCACAATGGGCTTGGGCAGTGACAAGTTGCTGAGTAGAAGATTTGGAGAGACGATGGCGCACATGGAGGATGTCTTGCCATACTCATCACAGTAGATACATCATCATAATTTTGTAATTTACTCAAATAGTTTAAACACTGTTTGAGGATTGGTATGCCAAAGAAGATTTTAGTGTGTATTCGGAAAGAAACAACAGTAAATTAAACATCTAAGTAAAATACTGAATGCAAAGTTAACCCAAAACTGTCGCACTATAGAGAAACCTAAAAACTAAATTTACGCAATTGGTTGTACGGCAAATTAAAAGCAGCCCAGACTGGAACCGTCAAGATTTCAAACTCCTGACTGTCTCTATAATAGCGGGTAACATCATTTTTAAAGAGAAGGCAATGATAAGCACAGACTGAAATGTAGTACAATAGAGGAGGATAGAGCCTATTCTGTGACATTTCAAGGTTAAAAAACCATGATCAACTTTTGTTTCATCTAATTAAGTTTTTAGGTTATATGGTGTATTTCTATTTATTATACCTATTTGTATAAGATGGGTAGGTTAACACTTTGGACGGTGGTGGAATAGTTAGATCCATTTGAAGCTCTTCAGTGCATTATTGAGCTTGCGAATATGTGAGAAAAATTATCATTTTAAGCAAAATCTAATACTAGACTTTTACACTATTCAATTGATATTTTTAAGCTCGCAACAATTATTGGGGGAGTTGCTTCTACAAAACGCAAACGTACGCGATTATAAGTTTAATCTCAATTTGCTCTACTAGTTAAAACTTTCCGCAGCATATTATTTCAAAATCATACCAACAAAATGAAACTCTTTGTCCGTATATTTAATCTCGTTACTATTATTATTTAATTATTGAACTCAACTGTCTCAGCTAAATTTCATTTTTATGCAAGTTTAAATACGAATTTCAATAGTTTCAAAATTCCAATAATCTTATTTTACTGGAAAATAGTATTCTTATATAAGAGCTGCAAACCAATTAAAGTTTATGAAACTACGTTTGTAATATTACGAAAGTAATTTTACTTGAATTGAAAAGCGCTGTTCTATTACATTTCTTTGAAAATCTAGATCTGGGTCAGTTCGGCAGAGCTTGACAAAACGAGAAACATACGTGGTTGAAATCTTAGTTTAATTAACAAGACGCTTAATAGTAAAATTATTCAAATTGCATATTGCGCCTTTTTTGTCTTTGTGGTACTAACTTAACTAAAATTCAACGAAATATAATTCATTTATCTTAGAAGTTTTTCAAGGAATAATGCATCGTTATCATATTTTGTGATATACGCACACCTATTGCACTTGAATAAACCAATATCGTCCTTAATTAATTATTATTGTGAATTGGGCAGTGCTACAAGGAAGACCTACCGAGATTATTTTCCAGTAATTCTTTGGGCATAGTTGGCTAAATTAGTAAATGGTAGAAAAAGTTGCAGAACAGTGGTTACACCATTTTAAGACTTAGGTAGTATAAAACACGTTCTCGATGACTTTTAGTCGCAGACAGAATAAATAGAGCAAACAATAAACAAAAAAGCGTAAGTTTTTATTGGTTATGTCGACAAACAGTAGCCATGATTACGCACTGCCGATG
>VTPC01007139.1:27318-52817 GCA_011009095.1 Ignelater luminosus
ACGACAAGAGTGCATCAATGAACTTAATACATTATATAGCGATGAAGTTCCATCCTACAGCACTGTAAAAAACTGGTATAGTGAATTCAAACGTGGCCGATGTTCACTTCAGGACGAAATCCGCGAAGGCCGTCCAAAATCTGTCGTTGTGCCTGAAAACATCGATGCTGTGCGTGAACTGATTAAACAGATCGTCATGTGACATACCGTGAGATTGAGGCATCTTTGGGCATTAGTATGACTAGCATCAACAAGATATTACATGATCATTTGATCGTAAAAAAAATTTGTTCCCGTTGGATCCCGCATAACCTGACCAATACTCAAAAGAAGGCTCGCGTTGACTGGTGCCTTGAAATGTTGAAACAATTTGAGAAAGGTGCATCAAAGGCTGTGTATAACATCTGCACAGGTGACGAATCATGGATCTACGCATATGACCCCGAAACAAAACAGCAATCAACTGTGTGGGTCTTTCAAGACGAGCCAAATCCAATAAAAGTTGTTCGCGGAAGAAGCACATCGAAGCAAATGGTTGCCTGTTTCTTTGGCACTACCGGTCATGTGGCAACAGTGACGTTAGAGCAACGGTCAACTCTGAATGGTACACAACCATTTGTTTGCCAGAAGTCATTGGAGAAATTCGGAAAACTTCAAAGAAGAGGTGAATCATTCTTCATCATGACAATGCAAGCTCTCACACCGCTGCTCAAACAATTGAAAATTTAACCAGCCAAAAGGCCGAGTTGATGGGCCATCCACCACACAGCCCTGATTTGGCACCCAATGACTTCTTTTTATTCCCGTACATCAAAAACAAACTGCGTGGTCAACGATTTTCAACACCACAAGAAGCCGTTTTTTGTTTCAAAACGCATATTTTGGAGCTGCCTCAAACAGAGTGGAAAAAGTGCTTCGGAAATTGGTTCAAACGGATGGAAAAGTGTATCAATCTTAATGGAGAATATTTTGAAAAACAATAAAACTAGTTTCGATCATAAATACTTGTTTTTTCATTGTTAGGCCAGAAATATAAATAGCAACCCTCGTACACTAAATTTTAATACATTCTTAAATTTTGTTATTAGTTCCTTTGTTGTTCTCTTACAGGTACTAAATGGGTAAAGAGATAGCATAAGGTAGGTTCAAAACTATCTCTAGCACTGAAAGTCGTGGAGGTGATTTCCATCAAAACTCATTTGGGTTCTCGAATCGATGGCTCTCGAGCCTATAGATTCTGACCTATGTAAATTGAAACAATTTACTTTGATATAATCGTTCTTGTGACCGTATCATCTTCTAGAAATAGTTTCATTTCCAAAAATTAAAATTGAGAAAAACGAAAAGTAGACTTTGAATGCTGATAGAAACATAAAGTAATAAAGATAAATTCAAAATGTTAAAATACCCAAAATATGGTAAAGGAAATTATGCCAGAATTTAAAGTGAAACATGGTGCCTGCAGATTTATACAATATAACCCTAATAAATTGTAGTTTTAACTTACATATTATTATAAAATATATATAGCTTTTAGATGCTTTAAAGAAACTTTCTTCTAGGTGTTTTTATTATTAAATAAAACTACTCCCTTTTTTATTATTCTATAACCCAGCACGATGTTGTAACTTAAAACAATCTTTTTTATGTATGCAATATAAAAAAACAAAATAGTATGCATTTAACCCTGAGGAAAGTACAGTTTTTGCGCTATAAACAAATTCTTCCACGCGATATTTTCATGTTTCCTATAAAAATAAAATAAATACGAGTATCAAATGTAACGTTACCTTGCAATTTCACTACTTAACAGCTTGTTTTTCTGGCATTATGAAACTTCGTTTAAAATAAAGTGTAATTTTTTGTTATTACCTAACCCGTAATCTACTGCTTTAATGTTTAGGTAACAAAAAACCAACTGTGAAGTACGAATGAGTGAAATGAAAATGGGTTAGAATACGTAATAATGTATGCTCGCAGAGTTTGTTTCCTACTGATATTTATGTAGTTATCCTAAAGTAGTTCAGTATTTCCATATAAACAGAAAAGCGTAGAAATAAAATCAATTTTAGACGCTTTCTTGGTGATATTTTAAAATTTCTTTGTGTTAATCCTATTTACGTCGTTCTTATTACATGTCTGCATGCACATATAGTAGGAACTTTTTTTTTATTAAAAAGTAATTTTAAACGAAAAATTCCAATTTGAAGAATAATGACACCGTAACACTTGTGATGGATTTACTCGGTCCCAGTGGATTCGGCTTTCTCGGATGGAAGCACAAAATAGTCAACAATCATGAATCACAATGCTTTCTAGGACAGTCGAGATAAACAAAACAACGCAGGTGGAAATAAAGTGATATGTTGAAATAAACAATAGAAAAGCTGCCTTTTATGCGTTTAATAGTAACTTTTTAAAAAGATACATTTACTCGCTCTGCTCATTGTAATGCAGCTTGCATTATATCAGTTCCGTACAAATCTTTCTAAAATTTGTTACAATTTGTCGACACACATAGAAAAGACAGCTATATATATGTATGTGCTTCAAAACAATGAGAAAAGCTAAACGTATTGCTAAAAACGAACAAGACAAACTGTCCCATAAATAAACTGAAACTCTACGCTCTAGAATTATTTTCAATTGTACAGAGCATCTCACAAAACATGACAAATACCGGCTTTTTCTTTTCCCTTTATTAAAAACAAAACAGTACTATCGAAGTCTGAATATAATAATCGTTTCTTCGCTATTTCAATAGGCAATTTTATGTTTTACTAGCCTTCTTGATTTTCTCTTGAAATAAAAAAGGAGTCTTTAGAAATTTCATTTTGTACAGGTATTTGTTACTCAGGTTTCAACTCGGCGACTTTATTGTAAAAAGTGGTGAAAAAATGCAAATTGTTATTTTTCTTTCTTTCATTTGTCACTGCTAAAGACTGTGGTTAAACATCTGTTGCATTGCTGATATTGTTTTCACACAATTTTTGAACGTCCTATGGTCCTTGAGAAGCCAGATTTATAACATTCTAAGATAATTCTATCATTTTAGAAACTTCGCTTTCCTTTTATAATGGCACGTTAGAAAAGAAGTTTTCTTCTCTAATTAAAGAACACGAGATTAGTATAGTCAACATAAATTGAGTTGTGCCATAAATATCCATGAGTCCTCACCAACCTGGCAGTTCCTTTTTATTGCTGAAATTCCAAGTAATTAATTTTTTAATTTTTTCTAACAGATCCCTGTTTTCTAGTATTATTGCTTAGACTTTCATTGCTTACCCAAGACATCACTTCTCAAAGTAGAAAGCACAAAAGACAGTTCATGATGAGAATAGTGCTGCAAGTCGTAGTTTTCCGAAAGAGTTCTTACTCTCAGCAAGTAAATTTAATGTAGGATCTTTACTGAGTTAATATCTTGAAGAATACAGCACGTAAAAGACTTTTAAAAGAATTGCATTATTTTAATACCTGCCAGATTGTTCGTTCTGATAATTTCCAGTTGCAAACATGATCACTAACCACATGCCCTTAAAAGCACCTAGACTGCAAAAACTTTGATTACTGACTGGGACAATAAAAAAAATGCCAGAGCATCTCACAAAACATGACAAATACTGGCTTTTTCTTTTCCCTTTATTAAAAACAAAACAGCACTATCAAAGTCTGATTATAATAATCATTTCTTCACCATTGCGATCAGATGTTAGGGTATACAAGAAAAGTGTAACTGCAAGTTAAGCTGCATAACGTTGAAATGCACATGCCGTATAAATACACTTTGCTATGTACTGAGTGCAAAGACAGCTGCAAGAATCAGAGGTCAGTGTCAAGATAATTTTTTGTTTATATAAAACTAATTTTGTTTTCTATACTCTGCTTGTGTCTATGAGCAGTTGTCAAAGGAGTTTATTTCATTTCGTTCACCTTAGTTATAATTTGCATTTTTTATAAATTTTCCTACAACTGTGTCGTAATAAACTACTTTGAATTGTGGTATCCATGATAAAGTTTTTAAATATACTTTACAGTCACAGAAATATTACTTTGAAATATGTCTATCTACATGCAACAAAAGTGTTTTAGTTGATTTTTACAAATTTTGCAATTTGGGATTTTGGCCAGGTTTTACGAAATCTGGCCCACAGTGGCTGACGATAACGTGTAATTAAGGCTACGGTATCTGGACACAACCGTTGTTTAAAGTGGTTTCACTCTTTACATTTCGGCTATGACGATGGAAGCTCCTGAGAGATGATGACTACAACCATTTTTTTTTATTTCTACACGCCAAAACTTAGCTAGGATACATCTTTATCTTAATAAAGTACTCATAGTTATTAGTTACTACACTTACGACTTTGGAAACTGCTAGTTTTCATTTTTTGCAGATCATTTTACCGTGTCTGCTCATTTTCTGTCATGTAGAAATTAGTATCGTTCAACCCCTCAGCAGCGATTAAAATCTGCCAAAATAGATGAAACTTAGAAATATAGGTCGTCATTTGAAATTCTGTGCACCGGAATCTTCGGTTTTACAACTCACATTGTTTTATGGGACTTGAGAAACCACCATGCCAAGTGGATTTAATCATCCTATGCTAGGTCTTCCCGAAACATTGCACGTACCGCTTCCATTATATGTAACACACAATAAATGCAAATGACTTCATATCGTTTAAGCAATGACATCTCAATAAGCTGTTAGATAAAATGGTGAAGCTAGAAGAAACGAAATCACCTTACTTTCATATAAATTCGGCAACATACGTGTACAGATTCTGTTTTTACAGATATAAATGCCGAAGCAAGTTTATCGTTAAGTACGTTGTATGACTTGTGACTTGATGCAGTACAAGTTTAAAAATATTTATCTACGACTCTTCAATAATATAGTCGTTATACGCGTAACCATAGGGATATAACCATACTCATAAATGGACTGGATTTCTAGGCAAGTGCCTAATTTTAAATTTTTTAGGCAAGCAAAGGAAAATTCGTTTTAGGATAATCTACGCACTTCACAAAAAAAATTTTTTTTAAGTGCTTAAGTGCCTTTTTTCTATGTTTTTGAAATAAATGCCTAGAATCTTTAATATCTGCCTATAAATGCCTATTTTACCTAAATTGGTGCCTATTTTTCCTAAATGGGTGCCTATTTTGCCTAAATAGATGCCTAGTTTGCCTAAATGGGTGCCTAGTTGACCTAAAGGAGTGCATATTTTACTTGTATGAGTTTTTAATATCAATATTTTACTTTAAGAATTTTTAAAATACAATGTCAGTATTGTTACCTTTATTGATTAAGATCCGTTAGTTGTTTTTAGAAATTTGCTTTCAACTTCTTTTAAAGAAACCTTTTATAATCCATTTCAGATGTCCAGGCAGTAATAAATCGTAATTTCTGCAAATAGTTTGAAAATATTACAATAAAGCTACCCATTAAAAGTTAGAGGTAGTAAAGAAAGTGTGCCCTTAACAGAAGATAATCCGCATAAGATGTTTATGTTGATAGGCGTTTAAACAAGTCAGACTCCTAATATAAACGTCAAATTTAAAGAAGCAGATTAACTTTAAATGTTATTTAAATAAGTGTATCTTCGTTATAAAACTAAAAAAAAGTCAAGTATCTATTTCTTAGAAGGGGTGCATTTTAGGACACTATTGTTAGAATGGAATTTCTTTACTTATAATTAGCCCAGGAATTATCTATTAAAACTTTTTACCATCATTTGGAAACACCCTGTATAAATTTCCTTATAATGTAGTACTTCCAATAATAAAATGTATTTCTAATACTGTAATTTGTTGTTAGATGTATTATTTAACATGTTTTAAGTTTTTTTATCGATTAACCGTTTTATCATATCAATATTGTTTTACATAGCTATAATACTTGGAATATCTAGTTTTTCAACGAGATAATTATTAAATTTTAGTTCACAAAAATTAATTATAAAAACATATAAAGGTTGGTTGCCTAAAATGCCTATTTTGGCCTAAACTGCCTATTTAGTGGCCTAAAGTGCTTATTTCGTTGCCTAAAATGCCTATTTGACCGCCTAGATTGCCTATCATGCTGCCTACTTTAAAGGTGTTTAGTGCCTATTTGCCTGCCTATTTTGATGATTTTTAGTGTCTAAAAATCCGGTCTCTACTCATAAAACACTTTTTGTTGGTTGCCTATTTATAGATATACACAAAAGAAAATTGTTATAATCTCAAACTATTTACTGCTAGGAAAAAAAATTGGACATCGTCTTCAGAGGATTCTTGTATTCCAGGTCTAAAACTCTCTTTGTGAAGATTGTTTACTTTTATTGACTTCTACATATTCAAGAATTTGGACATCGCCTCCCTCAGGGGAATCCACTTTCAGATCTTCCTCAGAAGTAGATAAAACGTCGTATTTGACTCGCACATAATGGGCATTATTCACTCGGATGATTTACACACTCTCTTTCGGCTCGTGTGTAAACTTCATTCTCTTGGATAATAGTCTACATTATGAGCTCGTTGAATAATATACTTTTATTGGTTTAATTGCTTTGCGTTATGGAAATGGAAACTACTACATAACGCATGCAAAACTTCATTTTCCCTTGTAAACTTTGTCTATTGTCATGCTTGAAATGCTCAACAAGCTTTCTAACAAAAAGCATAAAACAAAAATAAATATTGAGGATTGACTATTACAAAAACTTTATTTTCTTGATTCAACTGCTGTGTTTATAGTTATTAATTTGAAACAAAATTATAATCAATTTTCGAAGTGACAACTTTTCAAATTTTGCATGTGCAATATTTAAACGAAATTATCATGAATTACGTTTTTACATTTAGCAAATTCAAAAATGAAAATGTAAGCAATATCAATCTCTCCCTACAGTTTTAAAATTTGCTCTGACCAATTTCAGAGGCAGGTAAAAAGTTTATTGATTTTACTAGTTTGTAGTTTTTTTTATGTTAATAAAGTTCATGCAGTTATGCTTTAAGTCTCCTTCTAGCTTTATCCCATTTTTTCTATCTGATTTTTTATCGGATTTGTTTCTTTCCACGAAATATAATGAACAATGTATTAAATGGATCCAGAGTCTTTTTCCTTTTTTTTAAATATAAAGCTCATTATAAAATAGAGATCTCTTTGAGAAAACAGAAAAACTACCATAGATCTACTAGGGTGAAAAAGTGACAAAAAAACCATTTAGATATTTCAAAGTTAACTTAGAGAAATTAACCAAAAATGTACAGAAAAAAAATTAATTCGTGCAGATTTTAAAGTAAATTGTGATACGAAAAGGAGAGTCAATATGAAGTGTGTAGAAACACCGCATTTTAGTTTTTGGAAAGGAAAGATGTTAATAGAAGTGTTACTGTATATTTTTATTTATATTGTGCTTGCGTACTAGAACTTTCTTAAAAATAATACAAGATTACAAACACAAAACATATTTTTTACAGCCGATAATAATACTATAACCTCACTCTGTTGTGATTCTAAGTACTTAATTTTTCATTATCATTACTTATACATTTTTCACGCAGCATTTAATTCACTACTGATGTTTCTTTCAATAAAAATTAATAATTTGTAAAATATAAAATTATGGGATTAACCACTAAATATTAGAATATAAGACAGCTTTAACAGCAAATGCCAAATTAATTTAATCACTTGTTTTATTGCTGACCAATCTCAATATGGTTGATCCTTACATAATTTCACCAACGTTAATTTCCGTATGGCTGATAATCACAAAAACATAGTGTATATTTGTTTATAAATTAAATTTAAAAACTAAAGTAAGTTCATTTTTCTTTGTCAACTTAAAAATTCTACAAACTAGTAAAATCAATTAAATTTCTACCCGCCTTTGAAATTAATCACAACAAATTTTAAAACTATGAGCATAAATTCATTGGTAAAATAGAAAAAAAAGAATGGAAAGCGCAGTTTTTATTTGCTGTTTCGATTTTTATTTAAAACTGTATGAGTTTTTTAAGATTGCAAACTCAATTGTTCTTAAACCGGACAACCATAAAATTACATGCAAAATTATGAAACCTACTACAAATACTTTTTGGTGTGTTTACAATTTTGTGGATAGCAAGAATTGCAAGCTTACTAAATAGTTTCTATACAAGGACTATTCCTGCAGAATCTGTTCCTTGTTTTTTTTTAAATCCACTTACTCTTAGTGTCATTATTACGTAAAAAATTGAAAAATTTGCTTTAATAATATTTATTTACAATTAATAATAAATAAAATGCTAAACCTTTATGGCTAGAATAATAAAACACTCGGTGCAAATTATGTAAATATTTATTGATATTTTTTACAACAAACACTATAAATGCTTCCCTTGTTGCCAATTGTATAATGTGCGTAGGTTGTTCTAATTTGGCGGAAAATTATTATGGGAATATTAATTTGAAATGCCAAAGCCAAAATAAAAAGATCTTGTTTATATATTGAAGCAGAACATTTTACATCTTATTGAAAAATATAAACAAATGTAAACAAGCTTTATCCGATAAAGTTTCTGTCTGTAAAGATGATGTATAAAGACAGAAAACACGAAGATAAGAGAGTTCCTTTTTTAGGAAGTATCTGTATAAAATAAATAATGTACTGTGAATACAACCAATTTAATTTTAAGGAAAATAAAAGTTCTTTTAGAAGAATGTTTGCGGAGTAATTAATTAAGGATGCTATAACCGACAAGAACATAATACAAATTAGAAATAAAATATTAAATTGTAAATTAATACACGTTTTAATATTTTTTTATATTTCTTTGTTTCCTAATACCTTTGTACATTAAAAATTGTTTTGTAAATATCCTCGATGTTTCTGGTTAAAATGTGGAAAATCATGCTCTTTTAGCGATTTTCAAAGGAAAGGTCAATTTGCTTTTTATTTATAATTAATTAAATAAATGGAGATTTAAAGTCTACATTTCACAGCCTACTGGTACGCCAACGCTGTAACCGGAAATAAATATTATCCTTTACCTCTACGTGTTTGTACAGATTTCAATGAGGATAATAAACCCGTAATATGTTGTTTTAATTTTGAAGGGCTTTTAAGGAAATTGTAGAACTTATAAATGAAATGGGAGAAGGTTTTCCCTACCAAACAAAATCGGAATTTATTTTATAAAGGAAAGTATTAATAATTTAAATGAATATTTAAAGCGATATCTTTGAAAGGTACTGCATTTTCTTGTAAATTAATTAAATTGTGAGAAAAAGAATTTCAGTTTCAAGAAAAATTTTTATGTACCTATCTATTCTGCTTCGCTCTATTTTAGGTGTAATGCAACTTTTGAAGTGGCAAGATTAAACTGTTTTTATAATTTAGAGTATTAACTGTGTTCTCTTTCAATTTAATTTTAAATTTTTATTACTTACCTGCCTTGAACACTTTGACAATTTGATAATGCGTATCTGTTCAAGAGTTCTTGGTCCGTATCTTCTCTGTGAATCAGACGAAAATAAATTTTGAAGAAAAAAACTTTTTTTGAAGACACTGTCCCTCGAGAAAGGTATTGGCAGCTACAGACCTTCCATCTAAAAAATTGATATCTTAATTTAAAATAGAAAATCCTAAATATGTTTTTAGGCAGTATCTTTTCTAAAAATATATATATAGACAATAAGAAATATGCCAAATCGCGATCGTGCTGTACCGTTTTAATTCTATTGCTTTGTCGCAAGTATACAGTAAAACACGTTTGAAGAAAAATGGTAGGGAGCTGTCAGCTAAACAACAGATACATGTTAAAACCAAACAGCAGACGTTTTTCTGTGAACTAAAATTAAATAAAACTAGTTAATGGCGTAGAGCAAGGTGATTTTAGCATGAAAGTTGTTGCCCGGTGGTTTGGGCAAATAAGTTTCTTCTTGTAGATATTAAGGAAATAAGTTAAGAGAGTTCCACAAAAAATTGTAGTAAAGTTTAAACCTTCTTTTGTTTTATTATCTTTATTTTCTACTTGGTTTATCATCAGTAAAAGTCCAGAGACGGACTGTTTTTTGGAATGTCTGGGTTTATTGGATATCCAATATAATAAATGTTTCTTTGTGTTCAATTTTGAAATTGATTATTTTATTCCAAGATCAAGCAAACAAAAAAGATTTTTTTTTAAAGAAAAGCCCCATTTTGCAATTTTCCTACAAAATTAAATCAAGAACCCCTACTTGAAATAATAGTTAGTTATTGTAAGAATTGTTATGATATCAGCATTTTAAAACTGTATA
Source organism: Ignelater luminosus (assembly GCA_011009095.1). Classification (NCBI taxonomy): domain Eukaryota; kingdom Metazoa; phylum Arthropoda; class Insecta; order Coleoptera; family Elateridae; genus Ignelater; species Ignelater luminosus. Next base: position 37,586 of record VTPC01007139.1, read on the forward strand.
AAAGGAACATTTGTGAAATGAATAAACAGTATTAAAGCATTTATTTGTCTTATACTCTTATCCATGCCTTTTTTACTAGCTTAATGAAACTGCGAGGTTGCAGTTTCAGCAAACAAACCAACAAAGATTAACCTTAAAAAAGCTAATCTAACAGCAACAATTTTCGGACTAAGTCTGGATAATTGTTCACTTTGTATTCAATTACACTTTTTTGTTTAGTTTGATATATGAATTCTAGTTTGTTTTTAATTACTATCGGTGATTTTAAAGCGTAATTACATTTATCTATTGTTTACTAAATTCGTTATTTGTTTATTTTGAAGCTGTTTTTGAATAAAAGTTTATACGTTACAGGTGAGGCGTTATTAGAGTGATGAAGGTAAGTTCGTACTCTTGCTATTGTGATCAACGCGGGACGAGTTGTGTAAAGCTCATTGCAGTTTTTGATTCAAAATTAGGCGTGTCACAAAAAAAGAGGGTTTAGTTCCCTACAACGCTAATATGCGAGTGTGAGAATATTTATTTAGTAATCACATTTCAGTCTTGGCTGCAGATTTAATTGCAGGAGTCTTTAGTATTGATGTGACACTACTATTAACTCCCTTGGAATTGTACGAATTACATTAATTTTGGACAAAGCAAAATCTTGACCAGCTTATATGCGGGGTTAGTCAAGATTATCTGTCTTCCGTATCAAGCTTCCTCGAGCATCTTTATTCTAGTAGAGTGCATACTACCATATAAAGAATTAACACTTTCAGTTTTAAATTTTAAATCAATTTAAATCAAGATTGTAGGTAAATTATCAATAAATCATTACAATAAAATTGTATTTTTAAATGTTAAATTGCTTATATCTCGTAATCGAAGAGGTTGAGGACATATGTTTATAGGAATTATTTTTCTTATTTTGTATCAAGAATACATCTGTAAAGTTGAGTACATCTTAAGTATACACCCTGTATACAACATATCTCTTAATTAATAATCTTATCTCATACATAATTCTTAAAATGAGTCGTACGTAAAGGAAATAATTATGTTCTAATTGTAAGTTGAAGTTCATTATAAATGAATTGTATCACGAGAAATGCTGGTTCATTATTTTATGCTTATCTCTTGAATATTGCATTGTGATATGTTTTTAACTAGAATTTGACAAAGCATTAAAATTATTTTGTATCCACTCTGTTTGAACCCTCAAGTAAAAATCAATATCCTAACGGTACTCTTTTTAGGATGGTTGTAAAAGGGTACCTAAAGGACAGTATAGTTTTGGTGGTTGAGGTAACCACACCAACGGCAGAAATAAATAAAGCAAAGTTGCTTGTTTAATTTGGATAAAAGAAGAAATCCAGCACATTATCCAACATGGTCCTTCGAACCGCATATTAAAATAAGTAAATTAGATTGGAAATAATTCGAGTTTGCCACAGTCGATCGAAAACAGTAAATCAACAATTTACTAGAAGTACCGTGATTCATCGATTGGTCAGCGAGTGTATAACGGTCCTGTGCTGCATAGTGAAGACTCATCAGGTTACCTGGGTTCATCCACAAATTTGCAATTTTCGAAAACTGCAGGGTGCAGAAAGAAGGCCTTCAAGTAAGTGAGCCGTTAATCCTTTCCTTTATACTCGTATCCCATTGTTAAAAAGTTTACCTGTATCTTTTGTACTGCTAAATTTGGGCTACATTTTAAGCAAGTAAATAGTTAATTTAAAAAGTATTTGGTGAAAGTAATTACAAAATGTCAGAAAATAGAGAAAACAAAGAATTAAGGCAATTGATTAGGCAAAGAGGTTCATTAAAAGCTCGATTAACTCTTTTTAAATCTTATGTAGAGGATTTAAAACAAATGGAATATAGTTGATGAGGTATTAATAGAATTGCGTCAGCATTTAGAAAAACAAGAGAGTCTTGTAGATGAATTTGAGAAAATTCAAGCTGAAATCGAACAACTTAACGAAGATGATGACGAAAACATGAAAGAACGCCAATTGTTCGAAAAGGCTTATTATTCATCAAATTCATCTGCCAAGTGTGTATTAAGTAAATTTTCGAAAGACGACAGACGCGCAGTCAAACCAAGATACCACCTCTACCGTTTCGGTTAATTCTTATAATAACATACAGGAAGTACAATCGGTTAAGCTTCCCTTGATACAATTGCCGAAGTATCACGGTTGTTATGATGATTGGTTAGAATTTCGCGAGTTCTTTAGAGTTTTCCGCGTCAAATTATTCAATCGCACGGCAACTTTTATGTGAACGTTTTAATAATACACAATTGTTAGTGCATAGTCATGTCAAAGCAATTTTTAATTTACCTTGCATCACATCAGAATCATCGCAAAATTAAGAAAAGTGATAGATGATATTTCTAAACATCTTCGCACGTTGAAAGCTTTAGCACAGCCAGTGAAATATTATGATACTCTTCTCATTTATATGTTAAGCAATAAATTAGACGAACGGACTTCTAGAAAATGGCAAGAATTAAAAGTATAGGTAGATCTTCCCACGTTAGACGATTTAAAAGAGTTTATTAAAGGACGAGCTGATCTTTTAGAAACGTTAGAAGGCAATAAAAAGGGTTTTTTCTAAGAACGCAAAAGAAAAAGTTGTTACAAGCGGCACGTTTATGTTAAACGTCATGTCGTGTATTGTATGTAAGGGTACATACAATATTTATGAGTGTCCGGAATTTTTAAAATTGACTCCTGAGAAACGTGGAGATAAAGCTAGAGAACACAAGCTATGTTTTAATTGTCTTCGTGGTCGGCATTTTAGTAAACAATGCAAAAGCAAACTGTGTAGAACTTGTAAAGCAAAACATCACACGCTTTTGCATATCAATAAAAATGAAGATACTGCTGACGTAGCAGTGCAAGGTACGCCCTTGGAGTCGATGCAAGGCGTTGCGCTTTCGGCACATACGTCATACAACGGTAAACCTAATAGGCAAGTTTTATTATCGACAGCTATTGTTAATGTTATTGATAACAGAAGAAACGTTCATAGATGCAGAGTTATATTAGATTCAGCATCTGAATCGAACATAATAACACGTGAAATGTGCGATCTGTTAGGTTTAGAAAAATCTCGAATTGAGTTCGGTATCGTAGGTAACAATCAAGAAATAACCATGGCAACCTACAGGGCTAATGTTGAAATTTATTCACGTTTTAATTCATATACAACTACAATCTCGTGCATAGTATTACTAAAGATTAGCGATAATATACCTGAAATTGAAATTGATCGTCGAACTTAAGCATTCCTACCAACATACGTTTAGCAGATCCTAATTTTAACAAATCCGCAAAAGTAGATTTATCGATAGGAACGGAATTGTTCTGGAGTTTATCATGTACGGGTCAGATTCAGTTAGGGAATGAACAACCACTTTTACATAAAACTAAACTTGGATGGATTATATCAGGGCCAATATTATCGCAATTTATTCCTAAAGCAATTAATTGTAATTTAAGTCGCAGTTCTGGGAACTTGAAAAACCCCCTACTGCTAGGTGCATGTCGAAAGAAGAAAAGGAGTGTGAATCATACTTCTTAAGAACGGTACAAAGAAACGAAGACGGTCGGTTTGTAGTTTCAATTCCGTTTAAGGAACCTGTAGAAAGATTAGGTGATTCACAGCAAAATGCTATTAGTAGGTTTTACAGTTTGGAACGTAAATTGAAAAGAGACCCACAATTGCAAGAAAATTATACAGCATTTATGGCTGAGTATGAAAGGCTAGGACATACGTCACTAGTAGGTGAAAATGAGGAATCTTCCGTTTTGTATTATTTGCCTCATCACGGTGTTTTCCGAGAAGAAAGCGTAACAACCAAACTTCGCGTCGTGTTTGACGGTTCGGCTCAATCAGATTCGGGCTACTCTTTGAACGATTTACAATTTGTCGGACCAACAATACAAAATGATTTATTAGCTATTATATTACGATTTAGACAATACAATTATGTTGTTTCGGCAGACATTGCTAAAATGTACCGGCAAATACTTATAAACCCAGAGCAGCGAGGATTGCAACGTATATTTTGGAGAGATAACCCGAATAAACAATTACAAACATATCAGTTAAACACGGTCACGTATGGAACGACTTCGGCACCATATCTAGCTATAAGATGTTTACATTATTTAGCAGAAGAAAACCAACAAAGTTACCCGGAAGCGTCTGCAGTAATTTTGCGGGATTTTTATGTTGATGATCTTTTGAGTGGCGCAAACACAAAACAGGAACTTTCAAGGCTCTGCGCAGAAATTACATCTATATTACGTTCGGGTTGCTTTGAGCTACGGAAATGGATAACAAACGCACCGGACATATTGCAATCTGTTCAAATGTCAAACTTACCTTCGTCCGTTTTAGATTTTGGAATAAATCAAAATGCAAAAACGTTAGGACTTTTGTGGTCGTGTTCTTTAGACATGTTGTCATTCAAAATAACAGAGATTTCTAAATACACAGCAGTATCGAAACGTAATATATTGTCAAACATATCTCAAATTTTTGATCCTTTAGGCTTAATATCACCTTGCACTATAGTAGCAAAGATGCTTATGCAAAAGCTATGGTTATTGAAAGTAAGTTGGGACGAGTCGGTACCTGCGGATATTTATACTACATGAATAACATTGCAAAACGAGCTACCACAATTGAGCCAACAACAAATTCCACGCAACGTTATTTGTAAAGACGCGATGGCAGTAGAGCTTCATGGTTTTTGCGACGCGTCCGAAAATGCCTACGGTGCCTGTGTATACATTCGCAGCGTTGATAACGAACAAAACATCTATGTAAATTTGATTTGTGCAAAGGGTAGAGTAGCTCTTCTGAAAAGGGTCACGGTCCCAAGGTTAGAGCTGTGTGGAGCACTTTTGCTATCACAATTAGTAGTGAAGATTAAGGAATCACTCACGATAAACTTTGATCGAACGGTTTTATGGTGTGATTCGACAATTGTGTTAGGTTGGATAAGAACTCCTAGTAATGTATTAAAAACATTTGTAGGGAATCGAGTGTCAGAAATTCAGGAAAGTACTGATCCAAATAGTTGGCGACATATTCGAACGCACGATAATCCCGCGGACTTAATCTCTAGGGGAGTAAATCCGTTTATACTGAAAGATTCTAAGCTTTGGTGGTATGGACCTTCTTGGTTACCTGAACCAGAAAGTACATGGCCTCATCTATTAGGTCAATACCATGCCACAGATTTACCAGATGTAAAACAGCATTTACTCACGTTTTTAGTGAAAGAAATAAGAGACGCCATTCCGATGAACAAATTCTCAGATTTAAATAAATTGCAGAAAACAGTAGCATGGTGTCTACGTTTTCTACACAACTGTCGTTCAAAGGTTCGGAACTTAGGTCCCCTTACAAGGAACTCGACGATTCGTTACTTGATCTAGCACGAATTGCTCAGAATCAATCATTCCCTCAAGAGATGCACGTCCTTTTACAGGGCAAAGAGATTAATGCTAAAAGTAAAATCCTTAGCTTAAGTCCATTTTTAGATTCGGACGGAATTATCCGAGTAGGTGGAAGACTTCGTCAATCTAATCTGAAGTTCGACAAAAAACACCCTGTACTATTATCTCGTGATCATTATCTAACAAAACTTATTTTTAGACATAAACATTTTCGGTTACTTCATGCTGGGCCTCAATTACTGTTAGCTTCAGTTAGGGAACGATTCTGGTCGGTATCAGGACGAAGTATTGCACGCAAAACTGTACACGACTGCATTAGATGTTTCAGAATGAACCAAAAACCGGTACACGCGATTATGGGAGATTTACCAGAGCCACGTCTCCATCCAGGTGCGGTATTTAACACTGTTGGTGTAGACTATGCAGGACCGCTGTTAATAAAAGATAAGGTAGGTCGTGGAAGTAAAACTTCTAAATGCTACTTATGCTTGTTTGTGTGTTTCGCAACGAAAGCAGTACACTTAGAGGTGGTGTCCGGTTTAAGCGCGGAGTCATTCTTGCTCACCTTTAGACGCTTTGTAGCCAGAAGAGGAAAACCTCTTCAGGTGTATTCTGATAAAGAGCCCAATTTTGTAGGCGCTAATTCACTTTTAAAAGAATTGGGGAAATTTTTAATAAAGGAACAAACTAAACTAGGGAAAATGTTTATGGGTGAAGGCACAAACTGGCATTTTATTCCGCCCAACTTACCACACTTTGGTGGTTTGTGGGAAGCGGGGATAAAATCGGCTAAGGGTCATTTAAAAAGAGTTTTAGGTAATGCGGCCTTAACATTTGAAGAACTAAGTACTGTTGTAGCCCAGATTGGAGCAGTATTGAACTCCCGTCCCTTAACACCATTATCTTCTGATCATAACGATCTCCTCCCTCTTACCCCGGCTCATTTCTTAGGAGGGAAATCTTTAGTTGTCTTGCCGGAACCAAACTTGAGGGATCTTCCAAAGAATAGGCTGTCGCGATACCAGAGGGTTCAACAGCTGCAACAACATTTCTGGTCCAGATGGTCTCTCGAATATAAAGGGTTTTCCAATAAGAGGTGTTATTTTGATATTCAAAGAAAAGTGCCATTTTTTAATATAAATGATCGGATGTTTATTTCATTATAAAGAGGAAGGTATGCCGTTAATAGTGGAAAATAACATCAGGCAAATGACCACCACGACCACGCTTACAGGACAATATCCTTTTCATGAAATTTTCCATAACCAAATCGCAAAGTGGCTGCCCTATGTCCTCGATAGCCTCACGAATTCCATCTTTGAGGTCTTGAATCGACGCTGGGCTGTTGGCGTAGACCTTCTCTTTCACGTGGCCCCAAAGAAAGAAGTCGCAAGGTGTTAAATCACAAGATCTCGGTGGCCAATTGTGATCACCTCTTCGAGAGATAACACGGTCCGGAAACTTTTTCCGTAAAAGATCAATGGTTTCGTTGCTTGTGTGGCACGTAGCGCCGTCTTGTTGAAAGTAAACGTTGTCCAGATCAATACCATCCAATTCCGGCCATAAAAAATCGTTAATCATCTCTCGATAGCGCAATCCAGTCACCGTAACTGTTGCTCCAGCCTCATTTTCGAAAAAGTAAGGTCCAATGACTCCGCCGGACCATAAACCGCACCAAACAGTCACACGTTGAGGATAGAGAGACTTTTCAACAATAACTCTTGGATTTTCTGAGCCCCAGATCCGACAATTTTGCTTGTTGACGAAGCCACCGAGGTGGAAATGGGCCTCATCACTCAAGATGATTTTTCGATGGAATTCTGGATCATTTTCATGCATTTCAACGACCCAATCAGCAAAGACACGACGTTGTCGATGATCGGCCGGCTTGAGTTCTTGTGTTAACTGGACTTTATAAGCCTTAAGACCCAAATCTTTATGCAAAATACGGTGTAATGACGTTTGTGGAATGGCTAATTCCAAAGAACGACGAGGAATGGACAAACCTGGGTTTTCTTTAACACTTTCGGCTACAACAGCAATATTCTCGGCTGTTCTTGAGTGACGTGCACGGGTTTTATTCTTCACATCACTAACTTGTCCCAAGAGCTCGAATTTTTTCACCAATTTCTGTATTGCGGTCCGACAAGGTGCTTCACGGTGACCCAAAAAATGTTCGAGTTTTACGAACCGTCTCTGCCAAATTTTCACCATTTTTATAGTGAATTTTAATAATTTCAATGCGTTGTTGAAGCGTGTATCGTTCCATATTTATTAATGGCGTAGTTTCTACTTGTCAAATGTCAAAAAAATGATAGCTTCAAAAGTGACATCTACCGAAATAGCGGGCTATTCAAAATAACACCTCTTATTGGAAAACCCTTTATTTCAGAACTCCAACAGAACGGCAAGTGGAGTACCCACGGATCCCACATCAAAGAAGGGACCTTGGTAGTAATAAAGGAAGATCACCAACCACCCTTATCTTGGATGCTAGGAAGGGTCATTGCGACGTATCCAGGGTCTGATGGTGTAGTGAGAGTGGTTTTAGTGAAAACCGTTAGAGGTGTTTTTAAACGTGGAGTGGCGAAATTGTATGCTCTTCCTTTGAACAATTAATTTTCTTGTTTTATTTTTAATTTTAATTTTGTTTGTATTAGAGGCATTAGCCTAGAAATGTAAATAACTATGTAAATAAGTAATTTTGTGTAATTGAAAGTCAATCCTTTTAAGGTGGGGGCATGTTTGAGCCCTCAAGTAAAAATCAATGTCCTAACGGTACTCTTTTTAGGATGGTTGTAAAAGGGTACCTAAAGGACAGTATAGTTTTGGTGGTCGAGGTGACCATACCAACGGCAGAAATAAATAAAGTAAAGTTGCTATAACTCAAGTGAGTTGTTTAATTTGTATAAAAGAAGAAATCCCGCACACTCTGTAACTACTAACTAAACAACTTAAAATTCCATTTATTATAAAAACGGCTTAAAATGAAACCCCCATCTTTTAACCAAGTTTAAACTTGTAGTTAAATGTTCAGATATATGCAAATGATTATTATTAAATGGAATGCAATTTATTAGTTATAAATGTATAAACCGTTAGCGCTGGAAGGTAGAGTAAAATCACAGAGCAATTATAAACTTTCAGGTGCTTTAATTGAGTTAGAAGTTGGTAATCAATTTTGTATTTAACTTCAGATTTATTATTATTATTATTATTATTACTAATACTAAATGCTCTATTTATAGCAAATTTGATTCAGTGATATATCAAATTATTCATACTTCCCTTTTTAGAATTGATAGGAATAATAAAAAAGACAAAAACCTTACACAAATAAATTTAGAAATTTTATTTTTCTTTTTATTGTAGTTGGTACAAAACTCAAAAGCTACTTTAAAGATATTTCCATGCTATTTTGGTACAAATAACACTTTCGCATCAAATAAATTTTCTTTACGGCTACCCCCTATAATATGTTACGGGAAAATATAGAAGTTCATAATGATAACAGAAGTACTAACATGAAATATATCTAGAACATTCATCTTTGAAAAAAGTCTGTTTAAGAGGAGTTAAGATTTTGATGTTAGCAACTTTTATGTGAATATTTTTTGTGTAAATTTAAAAAGGGATTGCTGCGTGCAGTTTAAAAACCGGTTTTAAAATTTATTTAATAATTACAGCTTTTTATGCTTTTGTCCTTTTGATGTTTTTGCTTTTAGGGAGGGAAGCAGCCTCACAGTCTCATTGCGTATTTTACAATTTCAATTTTTTTTTTATTTTGGACGTAATTTAAAGAAAAATTTAAAATGTTTAGGTTTTTTACTAGATACCCAAATTAAATATATTTTGAATTACTAGGTTGCTTCAACAATTTTAATGGCTCTAACGAGAAAGTGTGTACATACAACATAATCTGGTTAAAACACCAAAAATTAAAATAACACTCACTGTTCTATAATTACACAAAACTCTTTTAAATAATATTCCTGATGGGGCTGATTGCTTTCATACTCCAAAGCAAAGCGACTTCAAAATGACATACATCAACAATAAGGGAATGTTTTCATTGGCCCAAGATGTTATGGAACAGTGAACTATAATGAGATAGGTTACATTATCAAAATCGAGAAAATGAGAGGGTTGAACCGATGAGACCTTTGTCACGATCAGCAAATACACCTGTACTGGCTAAATTCTAAGAGCCAATATTGCCGATCATAATTTAACGCTTGGGTGAAAAACCAGTGAAATACTCTAAGCGAGGCTAAGTTTTGAACACGATTTATTGGTAGTTTCTTACTTTGTGTTCAGTTTTGTTAGAGGCTTGTTTTAAATAATTATCGCTATAATTTTGAAGCTATAAATGATACTTTCCCTAGTAAAAAAACTTTTCTCTATTACGTAAGAAACCAGGAAAAATTTTTTTGTTTGTGCTTTGTATTTATTATCATATGTTGTAAAAACCAGTTCTTGTCTATATTTATGTTACGTTTTAATAAAATATTTAAAAACCACTGTCACTGTCTCATTACATAAGAGAGACTGATATATCCGGCGACGAGGATGGGATAAAAGTTTAATGTATCTATACCTGCATGTGAAGCATTGAAATCATTGTTATATCCTAGAAAAGATTATATAATGTCTTTACATTAGACATGAAATATAGAAAAGTTTTCAAAAAACATTTAATGTAAGTGAAATAAAAGATTGTTTCTCTAATTACCTAATATTGCCTAAGACACAGAGACGTTACGGAAACGCTTCAAGCAATTATGTCAAAATTTACCTCTTGCATGTTGTGAAATAAATTTTTCGAAACAAATGGGAAGTAGCCGTCGATCCTGAAAACGTCAAAATCAAAACTTCAAGTTGTCATTGCAAACTCATTTGTCATTTTATCACTATGTCCAGAAAGTAAGTTCATTTTTACTGGTAAAATAAAACAAATGTATATTAGAAAAAATAATTTATTGCAAAAGAATCTGTAGACTTAAAACTATTAGTCAACATAGCTACCACCATTTTGTAAGCATTTATCGTAGCGTGGCACCAATTTTTGTATTCCTTCGTCATAAAACGTTGACGCCTGTGACTGTAATCAAGTTGCAACATGCTCTTTAATCTCATCGTCGTAATTGAATTTCTTGCCAGCGAGGTTTGATTTTAGGCTTAAAAACAGGAAGAAGTCACTGGGAGCAAGGTCCGGACTATACGGTGGGTGGTCAAATTGTTCCCATCCAAATTGAGTCAAAAGTTGCTGTGTAAGGTTTGCAGTGTAGGGGCGAGCATTGTCATGAATCAACAAAATGCCGCTAGTGAGCTTTCCACGGCGCTTATTCTGAATGGCACGACGCAGTTTTCTTAGCGTATCACAGTAAGCAATAGCGGTAATTGTTTCGCCCCGTGGTAGAAAGTCCACTAAAAGAACACCACATCTGTCCCAAAACACTGTGCACATGATTTTCCGGGTTGTCAAATTCGGCTTCGATGTTGTCTTTGCTGGTGACGATGTGTGCCTCCATTCCATCGATTGCCGTTTTGTCTCATGTGTCTCATAGGCTACCCAAGTCTCGTCCCCAGTCACTATACTGTTAAGGAAATGGTCCCCGTCATTGTGATAACGAGTCAAAAATTCAAGAGCAGCACCTAGGCGTTTTTCCTTGTGATCCTCGGTAAGAGTTTTCGGTACCAAGCGTGCACAAAGCTTTCGATATCCCAGTTTGTCATAAACAATTTCATGAAGAAGGAATCGTGAAATTAGGGGAAATTCCATAGAAAGAAGAGAAATCGTAAACTTACGGTTTCCTCTAATTTTTTCATTCACTGCATGAACAAGTTCATCATTAACCAATGATGGACGTCCACTTCTTCCTTCATCGTGCACGTTTACACGGCTATTGTTAAATTTCTTTACCCATCTCACAACCATAGAATAACTCATTACATTCTGTCCATACACCTCAGAGAGCTGTTGATGAATGTCCACTGGTTTCAAATTTGTCGCATTGAGAAACCGAATCACTGATCTAATCTCGCAATTGGCAGAATTTTCAATTACCTTCGCCATTATAAACAAGCACTGTGACACGATAACAGCAGATAACTAACTCAAAATGGCGTCAATCGTTTAGTAACGATACAAGGTCATTGCCGCGCATGCGCGGAGCTGCAATCGCATCGCTGCAATGGCGGGAAATAGAAAATAAACTTACTTTCTGGACATAGTTATATAATAGCGTAATAGAATCTGAAAAAATATAAGGTAACAGTTCGATACAGCAAACCCTAGGATTAAACTTGTACAGAAAGAACTTAACCTTACCAGTGCATGTATATCCATTCAAAGAATCAAAAGACACCTGCGGAAGGCCTTTCCGACGCTAAACACATAGAAAAATTTTAAAAAAACTTCGAAAATCGACGATCTTGACAGTTCACTAGCATAACGACAGCTGTGACACTATAATATCACGGCTAAGTTTGTGCTACTCTCCCAATTTCCCTAAATCACCTGGAGAATATTGACCCCGTGCAAGCATAGGTGAATTTATTAAAAAATGGACTTTTAACTACTACTAACCTAGCAACACCCTCGCTACGCCGCCATGCAAGATTGGGGTGAAATTTAATAAACAAACTAACGTTTAACTCCCGTTCGCTTGGAGTGAAGGTCAGTAAAAAAATTAACGTTTAACTCTTTCTAACCTAACAACACCCTCGCTTAGGGTGAAATTGATTAAAAAAATTAATTTTTAACTCCTTCTAACCTAACCACACCCTCGCTACGCCCTCGTTCAAGGTTGGGAGTGGTTGGTAGTGTGCGCAGCAGCTGAATTAGTTTATATCGTGCAACATAACCTAAGATGTGCTTAAAAATCGTGTATTTTTTTCGTCGGTTTTACCAAGATTGGACTAATTGTCTTTTGCCTGCGGCCACCTAATTGTTTTGCAAAACTTGCTTTCAAAACCACTATATTGAGCAATTACCAAATATAGGAGGAATTGTGATAGCTACTTTGTAAGCATGAAACTTTAAATTATTTTGATAAGCACTAGAAATGCTTCAATTTTGCTTGTTAAAATATTGCAATTATGGAGTTATAGTCAACCACAGCAAATGTCCCACCATCAAATAATGCCACCAAAAAATGAAGCCAAAATCGGAAAATATAGTTTTATCAACAAGAGCGTCTGATGTTAACGACAGAGTCTTAATCAACACAAAACCTGCAATGATATTATGTAAAATTGTTTCAGTCATGTTAAGATGATCCAATGCAATCCGAGTGATTTAATAAGATTGATTAGAAGAAGGAAAATATGCCTTTGGTCAGTAGATAAATCCATTAGTTCTCTGCTCAGTCAACTAGTAAACAAAGTGGATAGCTCAATAAAAAGTCAGTTACTCAATTACAAAGTGCTGAAAAATTAAAATTTAATTAGAGGAAGATGTGTACTGTGTATAGAAAGTAAGATATCATTGGTTAAGTACTAGGTTTGCCACATGTTTTTGTGATTATTGCAAAAAGTCAAGAAGAGTCTTGGCTAATTTTATCTTCTGCTTTAATAAACTTTAAAAAGTAGCGTCGGGGTTTTTCTTGAAATTGGCAGATATAAACATCTGTTTAGAAATACCGGCATATACAGAACGGATCATTGTCAAAGAAAGTAGCCAGCGGAGATGCGCTGGAATCCAAATTGTGCAGATTTGTAAGAAAACGCTTTATCCTGCTCTACCATTTGCTGAATTTTAAATCTTACAAAACTCTTTAGACTCTGTGAATTAATAGACTTCTAGAAACTTTTTCCCGACAATTAGAATAGATTACGTCCCGGCAAATCTACCACAAACTCTATTCTCTGCCTGCAGCTATCTGTCTGTTTACCTGAAAATATCGCCAGCGAAATCATTGGACTTAGTCCGGTATATACCACCGCAAGAAGGCGTCTCATAAGAAACCATGTTCTCACCCCGCTTATCTATTTTTAATGTAACGCTCTCAAAGCTTCGTAGAAGAATTGAGTATTCTGGTATTCCGACTTGTGAAACTGCAGACTTGAATCCGTCAATTCAACTACACTACAACAGCCAGATTTAATCTAGAAGGCATTCGTCTAGAACTAAGAGACTCTCGTTTCCATATTTTGCCACCAGTCGAATATCTCGGCATCACTTTCACTTCCACACCATGCAACGATGGTGCAAAGAGCTGCCTGAGTAGCAGCATTCTAGCTTGCCGTCCACGAGCGTTGTTACACACCTACAAATCCTTCATCAGACCTGTGTTCGATTACCGATTTACATCTTCGCCACCGCATCGCCATACACAATCTCTAGACACCAACAGAAGGAAAGTGCCATCTGCATAAAGGAACGCTTCTACCCTTCCGATAAAGTGTGTAACCAAACGGAAATGTCTCTTATAAATGCGCGTCTCAAACTCATGAAGGATCAATATGTAAACAAAACGCTATTACAAAACAAAGAGCACGTTGTTAAAGTTTTCTTCCGCATAGGAAGCCCAGAAACTCAAGCACTCATCCCTGATTCTCATGAGATGTATCGACAACAAAACAGATAACCAACACCAGAGGGTCTCACTCACCGATCTCTCTGCGAGATTACCGAACGATATAGTTAACGGTTTGGGACGTCCCGTCGTCCAGGGATTAATTTTTAAACTGACTGTTCTCACTAAGGTCTTATCGTAGTTTTTCTAGTGGTAAAGGTAAATGGCACAACAGTATTTAGCCATGGACGCACCAACACAATTCTATCAGCTCGTTTTTCATAGCAAGAACCACTCATGTCGTGATGTCTCAACCGTCATCACAACACTACATCAAACAAGGAAATTACTTTACCGTTATGGTCGAAAAATTAATGAAGGGTCTCTGATTGCCCAAAAAAACTGAAACGCAATAATAATTTGCTTGCGACATCGAAGCTCAGATTAATGATCTTTGGCCTGTCATAGTAATTCAAATGCAAAATACAAAAGAACTTTTTGCGGGCATGTTAGAACATCCTGCAAATGTCTTCTGAGGTAGAGGAAAACATAATAAACTTTAAAAGGTCAGACTAAGGTCAAAAAGATTTTGTGAAGAAGTCGTAAGAGCACACCAAAGAAACATTAGTGAAGATTAGACGTGTATAGTTAGATTTATTAGAGTTGGTGTAGTGCTGCAGTTGTCTAAATTAATATAACACCAGGCGGATCTTATTTTTACTAATGTTAAGGATTTTTTCTTCCAGCACCTGTGTGACTTCGTTTATACACTACATGGAGTGTAAAAATTAATTCTTTGCTCAAATTGCATCCATGCAACCTGCAATACTTTTTTGAAATAAAGGTCTGATTTTTGCGAATCCTGGAGTTTAAGTGTATTGAAATCATTATTTTATTGGATATAGAAATGGACATCCAAAATCAAGCTTTCCTTACCCTATTGTGGCCGTACATGATTGATGATTAGAGTTCCACAAAAGGCAAGAATAGAAACTTATTGAAATTTACTTTAGTATTGCTAAGGTTCTGACCTACAGTCATAAAACAAGAGAAATCTTGTCATCATGTATAACCAGGAAGTAATAGATAGGAAACTTAATACTAAATCACATTTTACAAAAACATAACTCTATTGTTTAAAGCCTTAAACAGTCTACGATAACATTTTTTATTTTTAACAAACTTCAGACAATTTACTGTACATACGAGGGCGGTTCAGTAAGTACCCGTGTTTGACGACAGAAGGCG
>VTPC01007140.1:0-22561 GCA_011009095.1 Ignelater luminosus
CCCTACACATCGCGCTACCTACGGCCTCTATTCTCTTTCTCATCCTCTTTCTGCTCTTCAATCCTTGCCACCGCCTCTACTCCCATGTTCTTCGCCACCGGTCTCTCCTGAAAACATTTGTTATCCTTCTTCGACTCCAGTGCAGAATGGACCACTACTGCGAGCAGGAAGCGCCGTACCAGACGAGACTCGCCTGCCAAAACCACCGAAATACCGGCCCCCCTCTGTCTCAATAACCTACTCCTACTTCATCTCTCACATCTCCAAATTTTACTACACGAAAGCCTTTTTCAGTGTGTTCCAGAAGATCCCTGAAATCATTCCCAAATAGGTCACCGTGTATCCCAGCGGTACCGCCAGGATAGCCTCACTCCAGAACGGCGTAAATGGCAAGCTCGAAACCCTGAGCCACCATATAGGGCATCTCGTCTGTGTAGCCACGACCCCAAAGTTGCAACCATCGTCTCGCCCGCTAAAACACCAACGTTCTTCTGCGTCCTCTTGTGTGTCGAGCTTGACATCGCCGAGGAAGACATCTGCCACCACCTCAGGCAACAGCAGCTATCTTTCATCCTTGTGTGGTGCAACCGCGCCAAAGCAACGGACCGGGAGACGAGACTCGTGCGGGTCATCACGGCCAGCCGGGAATCGCTCAACCGACTCCTGAGCGGCGGCTTACGAATGTTCCAAGCCGCGCAGTGTGGTCGCTGCATGAAATTCGACCACCCCACCTCCCACTGCCCTCTCTGGCAACCCGTTTGCGGCGTCTGCAGCGCCGCTTTCAACCTTTACATGCAAACCTAACACCGCCCACAAGTGCTTTAATTGCAGAGGCGACCACGTTGCCTTTTCCACCAAATGCCCGAGACGTCCCACCAAAGCCGCCAACCCCCAGGCCGCCGCCCCCGTCAAGCCCGCCGACGAACCATCGTCCTCCCGCGTCGAAAACGTCATCTTTTTCTTCCTTACCTCCATGCTCAATCTCATCCCTACCCAGCGCCAGCACGTTGAGTGTATCCTGACTCCTACCATCCGATAGTTCTTGGGACTGCAGATTGCATGTATCCCTGTCCTACTCCGGTAACTTGGTGCAAGTTACCTTTTTCTAAACTCTCCTTCTACCTCCCCGTTCATATAAAACTCGTTTATGGATCTGCGTCTTGGAACTGTGAACGTCAACGGGTGGACTCGTAAACATCCACTCGTCGAGAATCTCGTCCATCACGATAAAGTTCACGTTCTCACCGTCACCGAGACCCATCTCAAGCCCACTCAGAAGCTCTTCCTCTCCGGATTTTGCATCGTCAGAAAAGAAGTCCCCCTATCATCGCTCCCAGGCATCACGCAGATGTCGCCCTTGCCATTCGTAACAACCTTCCCAGCTCCTACTTCGACATTCCAGCCGAACACTCTGACCTGGATTTGCTGCGCCGCCATCGTCCACATTCCTTCAGGTTCCGTCTACATCTTCTCTCTGTACGTCCGTTCCGATGACCCCCTTCCGGTCAACTTTTTCGAGTACGTGGCTACTCTCGGTAGGGCCGTCGCCATGGGCGACTTCAACGCCAGACACACGGCCTTCGGGGACACCCCCACGAACGCGAAAGGAAGATCATTGTCCCAGTGCCTCTTACGGCTCGCTCTTTTCCGTATACCTAACTCCAGCCCCACCATTATCAACCACAAAGGATCGTCGATAGTGGACCACATCTGCGTCAGCGACAACCTCACTCCCTTCTTTTCCGAGCCTACCGTCATCGCTACCTCTATTACCTACCCTTGATAACCAACTTCACGCTGTTCCAACTCCCTGCACTAAATCCCTGCATTGTCACTTACAGAGACTCGAATCGCGCTGACTGGAACGCGTTCAGGGATCACGTCACCGACAACCTCCCAGTAGATCCGCCCCTGACTTCCGTCCCCGAAATCGAAGCCGCCGTTCACAGTCTTACCACCACCATACAAGACGCAGTCGCCACCTCAGTTCCGTTCAAATTCATCAACACCGATCGCCTGTCTCTTCCAAGAAACATTGTCCGAATCATAAAAGAAAAGCGCTGATTATTCAGAGAACTCGCCAGAACCGGTGATCCTTTGGTCAAGACGCAGTGGAACCGACTCAACGCGCTCGCCCGGTTGCAAATCACGAGGCACCTGGAGGAGCGCTGCTTGGAGCTCTGCTCTAGCCTAGATTACAGACAGGGCAGCCTGTTTTGGAAGAAGCTCCAAGCCATAACGAGCTACAGAAAACGTAGTAACCTCCACCTCGTACACAACGACCAGATGACCGCCGAACCCCAGCAAAAAGCAAAAGTCTTCGCCAATCTGCTCGACGAGATCCACCAGGCTCCAGACGACCCCCGTTTCGATCAGGTCCACTTCCAAGGCGTCAACGACGCGATCCGGAACGATCTGCGAATAAAAACTCTGATTCTGATTTTTTGTGTTGATCGCTGCTGTGACTAACTGTGATAATTGCTGTTCATCTTTAAAATGTTGGTTAAGCACATGATTCTTAATATAACCCCAGAAGAAAAAATCTAATGGCGTTAGATCAATTGATCGTGCAGGCCAGGATACTGCAAGATTAATTTATAGCATACTCAACTAAAATAACCCTTACACGTTTACATCATTGAAATCGTGACAACAAAAGCTATCCAAAACAATTTTCGATTGTTTTTCCACCTATTTAAAAAAATGAGGTTGATGATGGTTGCTCGAAACCGAAACGGTGTACAGAAATTTTGTTCGCGTATTTTAATAGAGCACAAAAAGTGGCAATGGAAAAGTGGTTTTAGTTTTTCAATATCTCGTCAAATAAATGAAAGAAAAAATAAAAACGAAAATCGAGAAATCTGCTTTTTTTTAAATATCTAAGAAACTATCCAAGATATCTAAATTTTGCAAACGCCAACAAAAAGGTCCTATAAATAGCCAACTTTCATCCCATTTAACCGATCTCGTATCTCTTACCGTTTCCAGGATCCCCATGCTGTGCATCTTTATCTTGGACACACTGTATAGATTAATGCTGAAACTTGAGAAATGAGAATATCCGTTTCATTGGCATAAAAGACTATATTTGTAGTCTTTAATGTAAGCCATAAACAGTGCAGTCATACACGTCTAGTTAAGTAGGGTGTGATAAGAAAAATCAGACTTAAGTGGGTATAATCTTAGACAGCAATTTTTTTAGCCATACGTTACCAAATGACTAGATAGTCGAAGAAGATAGCTTAACTTGTTGTTATGGCTTTTGATGATCTATCCTTGAGCAGTCTTTAAAAAAGTTTGGTTTTGGCAGTTTTGGGACTCTCTAGACGAGAGATGATGTAATCTAAGTGTGATGTTGATCAATGCGGTTCTTGGTTTATGAAGAAACGCGTTGTATACCAAATTCATTATTTTATTTAATTATACTAGGTGTAGTGTTTTGTAGAATAGTAATTAGTGTGAGCTGTGTTGATTACACATTGATTTTGCCAGTGGTTGCAGACTTATAGATTATACCAGACATCTGTCAACGAATAATTAAATGTGACATTTATATTTTTCGTTTCTTATTCAGAATTCTTTTCTAGGGTTGAACATAAATTAAAAATGAAAAATTTAATAATTATGGTTTTATTTTTAACCATGTGGAATGGAGTGCGGAACGATAAACAAGAACAACCAGGAGGTAAGTGTAAAACTTTATTCTTGTTGGTTAAGTTTATAGCTTTATTGCGCTTTGTTGTATAAATAAAGTTACTTTCAATAAAAGATTTACTTATGTAGATCTTGTTTCAGACCAATTTGGACAATGTATTGGAGATAAAGGCAAGCCACCTAGTACAATATGCTTGGTACAGTGTGCTCCAGTAAGTCATACTATTAGTAAAGATTTTAAATGCAATGATAAGCTCGTCTGTTGTAAACTAGAACATAATACTCATCAAAAAGAATCTTCGTCTAATGAAGAAAACCTCTTTAGACGTATTGCATCAAATAACGATTGACTGTAACAAAAATTTCTAGAGCAAAAATAAACCTTTCAAAGCACCTACTTTATTGCGTTGTTACCATCGTGATGTCTGAAAGTGTTCAAGCATAATTTTATTTGGCCTTTAAATCATCTAGCTTGTATATTTGGGAAAAAATGATACCTAATATTAATCAATCAACTATTCAGCCATTTTCAGCACTGGTTTTCAACAAGTCATGAATATTAAGCATAACATGAATTAGATATAATTTGCAGGAAATTTAATTACATAAAACTTCTAACTTTAGGATACACCTAAATCAAGATAGGTTATTTAAAAAAATTAAATTTTGGCATCTTTCAGCAACGTTGGTGTCGCCAAGGGTTTTGGACATCAAAATGCACAAACAACCAAGACTTTTAGTATGCATTTTTCCATATTTCTGTTCCACTACAACAATTTTTGATTCAATCATTACTTGTTTCTGTACGGTAGCCGGTTTTTGATTATTTTGGAAGACAAGTAATTCAGGTTTATTTACTGTAGATAATGAAATGGAATATGCACTGACATAAATTGTTTGCAATAGCAATAACGAAGATACAAAGCGTCAAAAACCGTGATACTGATTTACCTTCCTTTTACCCATTTCGACTGTTTTTGGCAAAATTTAGAGTCATTTTTGGTTGACAGTTTTTGCCAATACCTGTGGAACAAAACTCAACTTCTAGGTCTAATGAAAAATAAAGTAAAACAATACATATTGCAGATAGTGAAATTTTAGAGATAACTTTCATTATGTAATAGATAAGATGAAAGTTTCTTCATGACAATTTTTTGTCAAAATGTCAATCTTTAATCTGTTGGCTTTTCCTAAACAAATGAAGATTCTCTTCAATACGTATGAGGTATTAAAAAACAAACTCACGCAATTTATGCTATCTATAAGTAAAAGTAATGCAGTAAAATGAACATTCTGTATATAAAAAAAAATCACCGGGAAAAGAGCATAAGGCCAAAAAACATTTTGGCATTTTTGAACGCTTATTTGCTTATTTGTTTCTAAAAGAAATAAATACGTTATTGAATTGTGAAGTGACCTTTTATTCGAAAATGATAACTTGCTTTATCTACAATCTGCTTTTGGAAGTAGTTGACTAAAACTTTTTCTTTATTGTTCAAGTTGCAATTATTCTTTAATGGTTGGGGACTGCTAACTAAGATTATATGTTGCTAAATTCTGTTCTGAATACAAAGAAGTCGATGTGTGTATGTTTTATGTGTTTAGTTATGATGGATGCATAACAATTTGCCAGCAACAACAAAGTGTTCAAAAGAATTTTTATTTTATCCAGCGCTCAATTACAGCGTGTACGAATGTACACGTACGTCACGCAATTTTAGTACTTTAAGCAAATTCTAGGACGCTTATAGAATAAGCAGCAATAATGTCAAGCGATTGGCTCTAAGATCGTATACTAGCGTTCTGCTGCCGACTGCAATCTCAATGTTCTCGTATCAAGAGATTTTTTTCAGTGCATATTTGTTTTGAATGGGAACGCACCAGTTTAATGAACTCATTCTTCATCGCACTGAATCAATGAAAGGTCACCAAGTAAAGCACAAATATAAGTTTAAACAAAAAAGCTGCTAGAAGTACTAATAGTGGCATTTTATATTTCCAAAATACTCCAATTACTCTATTTGTCCATTTATTTTGTATTTTTCTTTCTCTCTTATTTACAATTTAAATAAATAGATTAAAATTATAGTAAGTTTATTTTGAAGCGTGGAAATGATTACATTTTCAAGCAACCATAGATTTACAACATTTAAGCATCCCTTCACATTTAAAACAAGAAGGTGCATATTCATCGCATGACGGCCAGCAGTATGTATGCTGTTTACCTGTATCTCCAAAGCAGTGCTGTCCTCTTTCTGAAACAATAAGGTAATTAGCATCTGAAACAATTAATTAGAATTAACTTAGAAATATTTGATAATGTTCTTTTGAAGGTAAACAGAGTTCTAGTTACACTTTAATTATCTACTTATCTAATTATACACATATGAATTTAAGCCCTGCAATGACTTTTAGAATTAATTTGATTAATTAATTTTGTCAAAAGTTGCAGAATTGTGTCTCAGAAGAAACAAACAGAATTATCAAATCAAAAGCGATGGAAAATTATTTTCTATCGTGAAGAAAATGTTCCTAGTCGTGGGATAGCTACTAAAGATAAGTGTTGTCAGTCTAGACTAAAACAAAAGACTAGACCAAGAAAAATTTTATTTTGAAATGATGTTCTAAGAAGAACAAGCCTGACCGATAATTTCACAAAATTAACTAATTGTAAGTTGTAGTAAGAAGCTACGAATGTTAGTGTGTATATTTCCACTAAAAGAGATGAAGCACTTGTTTTTGAAAAACAAAGATAATTGCTTTGCAGTGGGCTAAAAATCATAGGAAGTGAGCCTCAGAACAAAAGATTCTTCGTAGAAAAATATTCAACAAAATGTCTATTTTCAACAGTTAAACTGTCATGGTATGGAAGCCCAAGGAATTGATCGACTGCGTATTGTATCTGAGATAATTATTGCCACAAAGTTCCTTAAAGTACTGCAAAATAAAATGTTGCCTAGTGGGAAAGACTTATTTGGAAAACAAGATTTTATGTTCCAAGACGATAATGCACCTTGCCATAGAGCAAAATTATTTCAACTTTCTCATCTCAGTGTCATAGAAAACTTATGGCAAAGTATACCTAAGTGCCATGCCAAAAAGATGCAAATTGGATAATTAAAAATACGGACTGGCCAATACAACATCAACAGCAGTTTAGAGTGAAGTAACTTTAAAGTTTCTCTGTTTTTTTACCTTATCTACAATTAGTGTTTTCCACTTATATTTTTTGTTAATCAAAACTTTTGTTGAATTTAATTTTTCTCAATTTTTAAGGCAATACCAAATTTTATCTAGTTTAAAAAATTAACTACAAATTTTAAAATATTAACGTAAACCTAACAGTTTGGTTTAGCAAGTTAAAAAGTTAATAAGAATTGCATGCAATACTTACTTGCTTGCATTGGTTTACGTCGCACAATACCCATTATACCAACTATTAAAATTAACAGTACAAAATATTTCATCTTTAAAGACTACTTTTGCCAGTGACTGCTTTATAAAGGAAAGAACTTAAATACGCAACGAAAATAATTTTGTTTCCATATCAGTGTAGACTCCTACATCTCTACAGGTGTAATCACAATTAAACTAAATATACAACACCTACCTAAGTATTCTGTCTATTATGGTGATGCGTATTGAAACAATTAGTTAATTTTTTAAACACGAAACTTGAACTACAATAAATTTTGAAAATATATTACCCTATCACAAGATTATTAAAGTATGGTTTTATTGATGAAAAAAATCAATTTAACAATAGACAATGCTAATTCTACTGTAATCTTATTAGGTCATTAAGTAGTTATTGGAAAGAATTCTTCAACGGCTGATACGGTTTTGACTTTGCTACTGTGTGAACAATATCTTCAAATCATTTATTTATTATAATTGTAATATTACACCACATTTTGATATAAAGGGTTTTCCAATAAGAGAGAAAAGTGCCATTTTTTAATATAAATGATCGGATGTTTATTTCATTATAAAGAGGAAGGTATGCCGTTAATAGTGGAAAATAACATCAGGCAAATGACCACCACGACCACGCTTACAGGACAATATCCTTTTCATGAAATTTTCCATAACCAAATCGCAAAGTGGCTGCCCTATGTCCTCGATAGCCTCACGAATTCCATCTTTGAGGTCTTGAATCGACGCTGGGCTGTTGGCGTAGACCTTCTCTTTCACGTGGCCCCAAAGAAAGAAGTCGCAAGGTGTTAAATCACAAGATCTCGGTGGCCAATTGTGATCACCTCTTCGAGAGATAACAATGTCCGGAAACTTTTTCCGTAAAAGATCAATGGTTTCGTTGCTTGTGTGGCACGTAGCGCCGTCTTGTTGAAAGTAAACGTTGTCCAGATCAATACCATCCAATTCCGGCCATAAAAAATCGTTAATCATCTCTCGATAGCGCAATCCAGTCACCGTAACTGTTGCTCCAGCCTCATTTTCGAAAAAGTAAGGTCCAATGACTCCGCCGGACCATAAACCGCACCAAACAGTCACACGTTGAGGATAGGGAGACTTTTCAACAATAACTCTTGGATTTTCTGAGCCCCAGATCCGACAATTTTGCTTGTTGACGAAGCCACCGAGGTGGAAATGGGTCTCATCACTCAAGATGATTTTTCGATGGAATTCTGGATCATTTTCATGCATTTCAACGACCCAATCAGCAAAGACACGACGTTGTTGATGATCGGCCGGCTTGAGTTCTTGTGTTAACTGGACTTTATAAGCCTTAAGACCCAAATCTTTATGCAAAATACGGTGTAATGACGTTTGTGGAATGGCTAATTCCAAAGAACGACGAGGAATGGACAAACCTGGGTTTTCTTTAACACTTTCGGCTACAACAGCAATATTCTCGGCTGTTCTTGAGCGACGTGCACGGGTTTTATTCTTCACATCACTAACTTGTCCCAAGAGCTCGAATTTTTTCACCAATTTCTGTATTGCGGTCCGACAAGGTGCTTCACGGTGACCCAAAAATGTTCGAGTTTTACGAACCGTCTCTGCCAAATTTTCACCATTTTTATAGTGAATTTTAATAATTTCAATGCGTTGTTGAAGCGTGTATCGTTCCATATTTATTAATGGCGTAGTTTCTACTTGTCAAATGTCAAAAAATGATAGCTTCAAAAGTGACATCTACCGAAATAGCGGGCTATTCAAAATAACACCTCTTATTGGAAAACCCTTTAGTTATCACATTTCGCTTTTATTGACATCCTCAGTGAATCTAAAACTTTACTCAAAATTGCTCTGTTAGTTATTGCATAAACAATTTTTTGAACTGAAAAGTAGGAAACGCAATAGTATCTACTTCTACATGTAATTTGAAAGCATCTTGGCATTTTCCAAAAATAGATGTATGCAATTCTATACATAATTGGAAAGTTCTTCTTTCTTTCCGATGATTGCCAAGTCAGCTAAACTATGACTTACATTTAAAAAAATTAATTTTAGGTTTTACAAATTCTTAGTCGGCGTCTGCATTATTTCAATAGGAAAGAAAAGCGACACTTTTGAGAAAATCAATGTCAAATTTTTGCTTGCAACAGAAAAACAACAAAACTGAGATATCCTATAAATGTAGGGTGTAACGTAAACCTTGCGTTACAGTAAAGAATTGAATTAAACTTCTAGGATCTCTGGGTCCTATGCCAGCTGAACTCAAGCGGGTAGACTTGGGAGCGGGTCGACTAAGATTATACTTACAATAAAACACCTTATAGTAATTAACCACTAACGTATATTAAAATATCTAGTAATCTTTTTAATTCGTATATACAAATAAATTTATACTTTCTAGAGTAACCACAAAAACAGCTTCGTACAAAAAATTGACACTTTAGAAATAAACCTAATAATGACAATTTCAGCAAAACCAACAGTTATAAGTTTCTATGTATAAAATTTTATTCCTAAACATAAATAAGTGAGCAATAGAAAATTGTTATAATACTTTAACAACAGATTATGACCAAAAAATTAATAAAAGGATCTCCACTTTTTAAAAAAACATTAATTGGGTTTTTGAATATAGATGAATAAAGAGAAAAAAAATTGTTAAATGAACAAACAAAATTTTTAAGCATTTAAAAATAAGGAAATAATCGTAAAAATTGACCAAAATAAGTCCAAGGTAACAATATAAAATTCACACAAATGTTATCATAAAGTACACCAGGCAAACAATATCAAATTGTTCAAAAGCTAAGAGAAAAATCAAAACACCAAAGAAATGCAAATACAAAACTCCGATATCACAAAATAATAATTATTTGTATTAAACAGAAAATTAAGGAATTAAAATTTCTAAACAAACGAATTTGAAATCATTTAGATGTACAATGAAATTTTAATAAAAAATTAAACAATTAAAGCAAGATTCGGATAATCATTGAAGTAATAAATATAATACTACCACTGTGAAGAAGGAAGCAGCTTTCGATCGAAATTTGCTTGCTGATACTGAAATACACCTGGAAAACAATGTTAAACAAACAAAAAAAAAAATCTTCAATTTACATCCGAATAGTACATTAATCAAGAAAATTAGATTGTTTAAACAAATTTAGATGTTACGGGTCAAACAAAAAAATTATATTACAAAGGGATTTAAATAAAGTTTAAGATTCTTATTAAACCTGAACAGATCACTCTAAATTTTAATAAGCAAAAGTTTAATTAACAAAATAAATTAATTTAACAGAATTAACTATTAGCATAAATTGGAACCGGAGGGAACCGTAGATTAGTTCAATCGTCCACTGCAAGATTGGAATCCAGCATCCGTCGCTCTCGCACACCAATGTCGACATCAATCACTCTTCGCCGTCCAGCTACTGACAGAATACAGGTACAACAACAAGGCTTCCGGAGAGGCACGCAAGAAGACTCGATTGTGACTTTTACCACTAGATCCGTGGAATCCAATAAAAAAATAAAACTGTGGGACAAGAATCAACCAATGTGACGGGATGATAACGACAAAAGACCGTTACAAGGGTAAATGGGACACCCTGTATTTGTGCTAATTGAGATTTCTGTAAACAGTTTTACATTCACCTAATTGGCTACTTTTTGATTTTTGCTTTCTATTAAATAACGGTGATACAACTGTACCAAAAATCTAAAAGCAAACTCTAAAAACTCAACTTTATCACAGCAAGGTTTTAAACCTCAAAGACGCTCAACCTAAATCTATAATTCAATCAACTTTTGTAAAACAGAAATGAAACAAAATTTTAAATGATAATTTCATTTTACTACCACAAGTAGTATAATATTTTCATTAGATCTAACACTGTGTTAATTTATGCCGATTGGACGATACACAGACATATAAAAACGTGTAAGATATAAATCTGACGTTCCAAACAATCCCTGCACCTCGAACATATATTTACCGTCAGGTACCAATGGAGGAAACCGAGCTGGATCTGGAGAGGAATTAGAAATTCTCATAGATTTATTCTGAAATAATATTTAATTACTATGTATACGAGAATAAATCAAAAAGATATTAATTTAGTTACAAAGGATGCCAAAATGCAGTGTGTTTAGAGAACTAAATTAAATGACTACAATTAGCTACTCCAAGTACTGTTTCAGCAACTGCTCACTTCTACGTAGTTTGTGGCTGTTTGTTTTATTATATTTACAATAGAGTAGTATAAAGTAGGCGGAACCATATCGTAAAAACTATATAAGACCATATGGAAAATAAAAGGCTAATTGTAGGCTAATTAAGTACCCCATTCCCAAATTTAAAGCTCTTCAATTTTTTTTAAATTAAAGGTTCCGCTAGCTTTAGAAATAATTAGCGGAACTTATGACACGGACTTAATAAATCTGGATAAAAGTAGTGAATAATTAAAGGCTAATTAAAGGCTTCTCGATGACATTGCAAATCTTCATATTCGACAATTTGTTAACTACTTCTGTTGAAAACCAATCAAATCAAAGTGATGGAGTTCACTTAGGCGAAAACAATCGACAGAAAGTTTAACTTTTAAGAACAATGTCAAGAGCCTTTAATTACCCTCTAATTATAAACAAATAAAATTTTTAAAATCAGGGTCGTCGGTGTGAGTACTTGCACCCCGGCCCCCGACAGCTAACTAAGACCGCAATTATTTTGAGAAAATCAAACATAAGTCATTTTCTCTAGCTGATTCTCGAAGCATTTAATTAGCCTTAAATTATCTACCAGCAAGATTTTCAAAATCAGAGTGGTACGTATGAGTACTTGCGGAACCTTTAATTTAAAAAAAAATTGAAGAGCCTTAAATTTGGGAGTGGGGCACTTAGTTAGCCTATAACTAGCCTTTTATTTTCCATATGGTCCCATTAAGTTTTTACGATATGGTTCCGCCTACTTTATACTACTAGCTAATAGTAAACTGTAATTTATTATTAATACTCTTTATTAAATGTTACAAAATTAATATGCTGGTCTGCATAAATATTAATATCTTACTTTTAGAAAAGGACATCCAGTAAAATTACTACAGTGTTTAAGACGTTTAAGACCAATAAGGTTTTCATTAATTGCTTCACAAACATTAAGTTCTAGTCGCAATGCTGGAAACAATCGGTACTCGTTACTGGCAAACCTGTAAGCTTGTACGACTACCTATAAGAACAGTTTAAGTATACTAAATACGTAGTACTATGATCTTACATTGGAGCTATAGCCAGTATTAACGTTCAACATCCAAGTAGCATTAACAACAGCACAAGTACGATTATATTTAAACGTTACAGCTTCGAGCCTTTTCATATATCGTTTATTAAAGTTGACTATTTCTACCCGTTCGAACGTCACGTTGTAATCGCTCTGGTGAAACTGTTAAGAAATTCTATTAATAATTATTATAACAATTTAAAAACAATACCTTTTCAATTAAGGCGCTGGCATCAGTACCAGACGTTTTAGAATTTTGTTCTTGAGGTGATACTGCATTGATAAAAAGAAAACTTCCGCAAAAAACAACAAACTTCTGTATTATCATTCTGGAAATAGACACGTTGAAAATTTTTTTTCCCGACGATAACATCAGTAACTACGAAAGTAACGAGGCGTGTATAATGATTTTAAGTTGATGGAGATATATTAGGATAGATGACTATTTTTTTATGATTTCAAAAATAATCACATTTATAGATAGGTGATTTGATTAACTAAGTTCTTTTCATATTGTGTTTTCCCAATGTAAAAAGTACCTTACTGAGAAAAACATCATAGGCGCTTTGAGGTTACTAGAATATTTTGTATTTCCTGTATTTTCTAATAAAATTTCGAAGATTATTAGGTTTTAATAAAATCCCTAAGTCTAACTCTGAAGCCTTCCTGTTAGTAAAACATCGTTTCTAGTTTTTTTAAATTTTTTTATGCGGTTACGCTAATTCCGATTTTGGAAGGTGGAAACCTTCATAGCTCACCAGGGAGGTCGAAGGTTGCTGGTGAACCAGCAGCCAAGTCTACACTACCTGAAAAAGATAAGGAACAGTATAAAAGAAACAAACACTTCGAATATAGTCCAAATTTATTTGAAGGGCGCCAGAACTCTTGTTACAAACCAACAGGTCACAGTTCCAGTTTAAATATAACGTGTAACTGTACTACTAAAAAAAGTAAAATCGTTAATTTAGAAATCACAAGAAAATCTGGTTTAGTAAATACTGATACAATAAAAAAAAATGAAAAAGTTTTAATGTAATTCTATTATGGCGCAATTAACAATGAGAAAATTTCAAAGTTTATTTTAAAAAAAGAAAATGAAATTAAGCAATCAAAGTAAATCTCTAATTAGATTTACTAAGCGGGAGGCGGTTGAGGATAAAATCATATTAGTTACCATCCTGTATTTACACGCAATGAATTAAGTTTTGTATCGTCAGTCTGCAATTACATTAAAGAACTGATATGTGTTTATCTAAACTGCTTTTTATTAACCCTTAAAAGTTCTCTATTTAGTACAAACGAAAGAATAAAAATTTAAAAATACAAAAAATAACCTGATTTGTATATTGTACGTCAAAAACAAGTCTATAAATTTTTAGCCCGCGCACAACCTAATGTTGACTTTTAGATGAAGAAATATAAAACTGAAAATTTCAAGTTAAAAATTTTTAAAGAGAATTATTACGCTGTAATATATTTTTAAAAGTCCTCTTTAACTGGTTATTTCTTTAAGTCTGGTTTTTTTCTCTCTGTAAATAGCTCTTACCAGGAGACGCACATCTATCGAGAGATCCTTATCTCTTACCTACTGTTGGTACTGCGATATCTCTTTATTTATCGCTGGCCATCGTTTAGTTTCAGCGATGGCCTACTCATTCCGAAGTGAAGTTTTTTTTTAAATTGCTTATGTTTATATCGTGATTGTTGTATAACTTATCTGTTTGAACTAATTAACTTAATTACTTTGTGATCTGTTTTAGAAACATTTAGCAAAACACAGAATAAAGTTTTCGCAGTTAAATTACTTTGAGGTTTCTTATTTAAATTAATTGTTTAGTTTTAAATTTGAATTTTATAAATCTGTTCAAGTTATTCACATGTAATTCAATTTTTTTATTAATTAGCATTTGAGGAGTGACAACCGAATATCAGAAGACATTTAAACCATTTGTACCACAAACCTTTAAATGGCACTATACGCTTTGTGATCCCTCAAACGAAAGGTACTCTGACGTAAAATGTGTCATGGCAAACCAAGTTTTGCCGTTCCTGAGAAATTTAGAATTTAGACAGGCGATATTAGATAGCATGCACACGTTTCCTAGGAATAAAACAGATATGGTAATAAATAAATTTCTTACTTTTCCAAACCACATGTTGTCTTTCGTCGTCAGCTTTTGCTTAAGTAAATGCAAGCTTTAGGACATGTAACTGTTTTATCGCTAGGAAACGTGTGCATGCTATCTAATATCACCTGTCTAAATTCTATTCTATTTAATTTCTCAGAAACGGTAAATGCTTATTTGGTAAACCTTAATCTTTATAATACCAGTTAGTTCTAGTTTCAACTCTTCTAATCAGTATCAATAGATTTTTAGCATCACAATTCTCCACAATTTATTTTTGTTTATCTAGCTATCATGTCTCTTTCCTTACTTGTTTACAATTTATAAAACATTTAATTTTGAACGTTTAAAGTTTAAAATTTGCTATTCTGCTTTGTTGTTTCTTCAGAACGTCGCACATACGGGTATTTTTATGAAAAGTTGTCCAAAATTATTTTTTGCTGTTTAATCACTTAAAATGCTTTCATCCACTAGAATATGATGTTTTAAAAAATAAAACACATTTTTTTAATAATTAGACACGTACAGTGCTTTCGTAAAGTAGTGCATAATTCTTTAAAAATTCAGGAACGAACTTTTAGGAAAAACGCCTGGACCCATCGATTTTTATCTTTAAATGCGCATTTTTCTAAACAAAAAATATTTATACAGGGTGAGTCACGTAGAGATATGACGTCATCGATATTTTTTAATGACAACTCCTATATTTTATTACGGAATTTAAAAGAGCACATTTTTTCACATACGGTAAGATAATTATGGGTATAGGTCACATGAAAAAATGTTGAAGAAAAACGATATCAAATTTACTGGCAATGCAAAATTCAAAAGACAACTAAATTAAATGTTCAGATTGTGCACCATTGGCAACCTGACAGCAGCCAAGACGACGAATAAATTCTCTGAATATTGTTAATACTTTCCGGAGATATACGACCAGTGAATTTAGAAGATTAAAAGCAAGAATTTGTCAAGAAATACGACGAAGGGTTTGAGTGTTACTCGAATAAGCCTTACTATATTTAGTTGCTTGCTTAGAAGATTTAGTCATGTCTTACACAACTTTAGAAGCGTCTGTTCTTCCCTCAACTCTTAACTTCATTTGAGCAGCATAAGTTAACTCCTCTCTGCTTGCATTAGTGCAAAGATGTTCGGTCTTATGCCTTTTGCTTCGTTCACTTGATTCCTTAAAACTCTTTTTTGGGCGTCCTATTTCTTGTCGACTCCGCGGTATTTCAAAAGTGCCTCGTAGCCAACTCTTATTTATTTTCAAGAATAATTCTTTTATGTAATGCGAAGAAACCAACAAAATGATGCAGATGGAAATTAACGGTTTTGGGGGTAGATTTATATTAAAGTTAATAACTCAGTGATTTGGATCAAGTTGGAACTAATTTTAACATTGAGTAATATTACAATGTCTGGTCTTTATTGTAAAATAAAAAACAACACCGGAAAATACCCGGAAGTGTAACAAAACCTATCAAAAAGTTTGATGTCACATGAAAAAAATACAATTCTTTGCATTATCTTTTAAAACCGTTATAAAATTTATAAATTAATTGCAACAACTATAATATATACTGAAGTACACTATACATACCTGTATCAGAATCCTCCGTAATACACAAATAAAAAGAAAATACTTACTAATTTCAAAATATAATATTGCAGCACATAAACTTAAGTGTTTGGTTGCAACTAAATAAACGGTGGACTTTGGGCTTATCTGAGGAGTACTGCAAGTGCTATAAGGAGGCGGTTTTGCTAGTGAAAATATTCCTTAACACCTTAAGATTCATATGAGATATTTTTTTGCAGCAATAATAAATTTTACAATTTGACCTTTTGGCCAACTTTTGTCTGGAAATACCCGTATGTGCGTCGGGTCGTTAAGTTTGTTTTTAAAAGTGCCTATTTCATTTTAGTTCAACACATAATTTTTATATGTAATTGCGTTGACCTGTTTTCCTTATTAGTTCTCGTTTGGAACCTTGAGAGTGCAATAGCATACTTCGAAATATTGACTGATTGATAAAGCGTTCCTTTTTTAATTTTAACTCAAGAAGTTCTTAATTTAGTAATTTTTCTGCCCTTATATAAACGTGATTGCTCTAATTACACAAAAGTTGTTATCTATCGTAATATATCTTTATTTTTGGTAACATTTGTTCATGGATCGTTACATTCGTGTCAACCGGCAATATAAAAATTAAATAAGCATTGGCGGTATTTTTTTTAAACTGCCACTTAAAGTATTTCTCGTATGTCCAAAATATCTTTGATATTATTAGCACTATTGAAACAAAACTTGATATTTAAGTGTTTCGACGTGTTTGGAGTCTAATATATTTAAATTAATATTCCTACTACAATGCCAGTTTCAATTTATCCAGAAATAAGCCTAGCTTTAAAATTTCAAATGAAACGCTCTCTACATTTTCGAGTTTTCAGAATTTCGAATTCAGTAATACCTACCACATTTGGCAGATGTATTTCGATCCATTATTATTAAAATGCTAAATCATCGATAAAATTTAAATCCTAGTAGCTTGCCAAAAAAAATAATAAACTTTTGTTTTAATTAGAAAAAGAACTAGGAAAACCATAAGTCAATTATTATTAGAAACAAAGACAATAGCCTTAATTCAGACTCAAGCTTTTATTTCATCAACATTATGTTTGTTTTTACTACATTTAGCAGTAATCTTATATTCAAACAATTGGACGGAATATAGTGAAATAAACACGAAGTGTATATAAGTCAAATGTCTTAAACAATCCCTGTATTTCCAACATATAGTTTCCATCGGGGACAAATGGAGGAAAATGAGCTTCATCTGGTGTCCAGTTGCACATAAGTATAAGTTGATCCTGCAATACAGTACTGTCAATTACCATGTGTACAGAAGTAAACCATAAATGTTATTATTTTTGATTCAACTTTTAAAACGGGCGCCAATATCTTAAGAAGCGTGTTCATAGTAAGTTCTTTCTTATGAAAAATCTTAGGACTTGTAAAAATCACTTTAGTGTTTTTCGTATTACAGTATGATTTTTATTGCTATAACATTTTCTAGTTAAATAAAGTTAAATATTTATGCAATGTGCTATACCGCACCATCAACATTAATAATTAATTTATAGTGACAGTGTGAACGTACCAAAAGACAGATTAAGGGTAGGTATAAATATTCTATTCTTACTTTTAGAATCGGACATCCGGTGAAATTACCACAGTATGTAAGACGCTTAAGACCCACAACGTTCTTCTTAACTGCTTCACATGCATTAAGTTGTAATCGTAATGGAAACAATCGGTACTCGTTACTGGCAAACCTATAAGCTTGAGTTATTGTCTACAATGAAAATAACTTACAATATATACTAAATACAAACGCAATACTGTGATCTTACATAGTACTCATAGCCAATATCGACGTTCATCATCCAGGTAACATTGAAGACTGCACAAGTACGATTATATTTATTCATAACAAGTTTAAGGGTTTTCATATATTCTTTATTAAAATTAACCACTTCTGTCCATTCGAACTTCACTTTGTAATCGTTCTGGTGAAACTGTTAATGGATTCGATTAATAATATTGTTACAACAATTTAGAAACAGTACCTTTTCAATTAAGTCAGTGACACGAGCACCAGATTTAGTAGTATTTTGTTTCCGAGGTGATGCTGCACTGGAAAGAAGAACACTCCCACAAAAAAGAAGTAACTTTAATGTCATCATTTTGGAAGAGTAATAGACACACTGAACAGTGTTTTTCCCAACAGCCTTTAAAAATAACATCAAAAACTACCAAAGTAACGAACCATGAATCAAGGATAACAATATTTTATGGCTTCAGAATGAATAGGGAACTTTATAATAATAAAACTCAATGTAACATTAATTTATATCTAGCCGGATTTTCTAAATATTTTTATTTGTACATGTTCAAGTTGCGTGGTCAACATTAATATTATCCTAACTACTATTAATCTAACAGTAGAGATAAGGCAGATATAATTCAAGACGTTATAATAGTTGATTCCCAAACAACAAATAAAATTATAACCACTGTCGCAAGTCGGTTTTTTCTAATATCCCTACCTTTACTTTTAGTGAAAAATTTTAAAATCCTTTTACTAAATGTATTTACAGATATAAGTAATCAACAATTATATTTGTGAATCACTTTATATATTAAAGTTTGGCTATTAAACGCCCATGTAAATATTTCTTTAAATATAGATTGCTTAAATTACGTTTTATTATTTAACTTTATTCAGTTTTTTTACATTGATTGATAGTCTTTTAAATTATTTTTTGTTAGAGATTTATCATAAAGCAATACAGATTATTGTTTATTCTAATGAATACATATTATTATATACTTTTTTATTAAGATTAATGTGTACCTTAATAACGCCATATACAATTTTGGTTACGACATTCGTGGTGCATTCTATCAATTATTCTATTTCCCTTCTGATACTAATAAATATGTGTTTACACATGCATTTTTTTGTGTATGAACAATAAAGTTTGCTTCTGGTTTCATTAATAAATAACGGAATAGGTAGGACCAAACTGTTCCACCGAACGTGAGCTTAAGCTTACCTTAAAGTGTCTCCAAGAAACCTGCTCTTGTAGTTTCTTTGACCATTGAACTTGAGGGTGTTTTACAAAGCTCTTTTTATTACAATATTCACTATAAAATCATTATTAACCCTGAAGCTGACAATAAGGCAAAATGTGGTTATAAAATCAAGTTTCAGGGCTCATTTCCTCGTCCTTGAGTTGGTCAGACAAGAGTTCACGGGTAGCTGCTGTGGAGACACGGTTATCCACAAACAGACTTGTCAGGAAACAATATTTTGTTAATAAATATATTTGTTATTTTGATCCTAAATTGGCTAATTATTCTGCTACGAATTTTAAACGCCTCCAGACCGTAACAAAATCAGACTTCCCAGAATTTTACTTTATTTTTACTTTAGTTATTGTTTTTTATTTCATTTTTTGATTTAGGTTAGGCATTAAATATTTTAATTAGGCTGGTTATTACTCAAGGTTGTTTGTTAGTTGGTATTAATAACCTGTTTCTACCAGCTTACCACACATAATTTTATTCGTGACGTATTTTGATCTATATTTATGTGCTGGTGATGAAAAGGCTGACAATGATCTCAGTGATGACGAGGTTAGATTGCGCAACATAACTGACTAGCTAGATTGAGACATTTAGATAAAACATTCACAAAACGTAACCTCTTTTTATTTAAACATTTATAACTTATCTTGTCTATTTAAATATCTAATTCATCCAACTTTATTTTATTTAAACTTGCCTAAAACACAAAAGGAAAGACTAAATAACAATAAACTATTTTCCTTAATTTAATCCAAAATCTTTACGATAATAATACTGATCTCTTATCACTATTAAAAGTTTACTTGGTGATACTGAATATATGCACATGAAACTCCAATGAGTATTATTGGTAATAATCAATGTGTTTATCTGTTTATATCAGAATAGTCTGTACTTTATAACAGTAAAAAAAATATGAGAAAATTGTATAACAATTATGACAATTCTTATAATAGCTCTAAGACAATTTTCAGTGTATATCTATTCAGACGGCAATAAAATACAATAAATAAATGACTAATATTGGTGTAAAGGAGATATAATTCATTAAAACACTGAATTAGGAATAAATTTATCACTGCAAAGTTTTAAAAAGCAAAAGTGCTTAACTTGAAGCTACAATCGAGTCAAAACATAGAAATAAAACAAGATGTAAAATGATAATTTCATTTTATTGCTACAAGCAATATACACTTATTTTTATCAGACAACAACTGTATTAATTTATGCCGATTGGATAGAAACGTATAAGATAAAATTCTGTTGTCCGAAAGAATCCTTGCATTTCCAGCATGTATTTACTATTAGGTATTAATGGAGGAAACTGAGCTGGATCTGGTGACCAATTGCTAATAATGCTTGGTTCATTTTGTAAATAATATTTAGTTACTACATGCATTCAAGAATAAATTAAAAAGGTAATTGATCTAGATATTAAAAAATGCCATAATTTTATGTTCTATGTTCAAAGGACTAAGTTATTTTTAATGACGGGAAATAGAAATTTCCTTTGATAATACCGACGTATATATAAAATATCCACCGAAATCAAGTCTTAGCAAATGTCCACTTTTACGTATGGAGTTTTAATTTTTTGTTTTATTACAGGTAAATTGTAATTTATTAATCATTACTAATAACATATTATATTACACCATCAACAATTATTTAATTAAATCAATATGTTGAATTAGTTTTGTTTTACTTTTAGCATAGGACATCCAATAAAATTACCACAAAGTGCGTAACGACTAAGACCAATAACGTTTTCATGAATTGCTTCGCAGCCATTAAGTTGTAAACGCAACGCTGGAAATTATTTCTAGACTACATTATTCCTAACCAAAAGTTACTTCACTCACATGTTCAATAAGTATAATTTATTCAACTTCAGATTTATCTTCAATCAACAATTTTTTTCTTTTCCATTGGGGGAATATATGACTTAAGAACAACAGAAAGAAAATAATTGAAGTTGTTGTTGCAGGTTTGAAACTGCTCTGCTAGTTGTTCCCAAAAAGAAAGATTTGCTTTTGATCTATCTAATACAATCTACATAGCTGAATAAGTTTGGTCTGTTTGTATTTCCTATCCTATACGTTTCCTAATAAGAAATAAAGCAGAGCTTTAATCGCTTCATCTCTGAGGCTATGGTTTAATGTATTTTTATAAAACATAATAATACAAGGTTTCAAGTTAGATTCAAACTTTTATTTCACTATCAACAATATCTATCTGCTTTTATTACATTCAGCAACAACATTATCTTCAAACAATTGGACGGTATACAGTAATATAACCACGAATAAGATATAGCTCTGATCCCTTAAACAATCCTTGTAATTCCATCATGTATTTTCCACTGGGTATAAATGGAGGAAAATGGGCTTGATCGGGTGACCAGTTGCAGAAGGTTATAAGCTGATTCTGTAAGCAATATCGTTAATTACCTGTACAAAATTAAATTACTAAAAATCTTAATAAAAACCACTTCTATGTAGTAGTTTGCAATTGTTTTTCTTATTATAGTAAATTGTAATCCACTGCTGGCATTTTCTAGTTAAATAAGGTCAAATGTCTACACATAGTTATGTATGTCATTATTAATATTAATAATTATTGATAATCAATTTTTAAAATTAATAAACCTGATATTTCATTAAATGATTGATTTCATTAACGATACAGTTAAAAAACTCAACTAATTAAATTTATAGATATTAAGAATTATCACACACAAAAGATTAATATTAGTAAATGAAAACGTACGGTGCAATATGGCATTAAATAAAGTCAAGACAAATATTTATGCAATGTACTATATCACACCATCAACATCAATCATTTATAGTGACAGTGTGAAAGTACCATAAGACAGATTAAGGGTAGGTATAAATATTCTGTTCTTACTTTTAGAAGCGGACATCGGTGAAATTACCACAGTATGTAAGACTCTTAAGACCTACAACGTCTTTATTAATTGCCTCACAAGCATTCATTTGTAGACGCATAGGAAACAGTCGGTACTCATTACTGGCGAACTTGTAAGCTTGAGTTACTACCTAATAATGAAATGAGTTTAGAGTATCCTAAATACTTTATAGTACTAGTACGGTCTTACATTTAAATTATAGCCAAAATTGATATTCAAGATCCAGGTAGCATTAACAACGGCGCATGTACGATTATATTTAAACGTTACAGCTTCGAGCCTTTTCATATATTGTTTATTAAAGTTGACTATTTCTACCCGTTCGAACGACACGTTGTAATCGCTCTGGTGAAACTGTTAAGAAATTCTATTAATAATGATAATAGCAATTTAAAAACAATACCTTTTCAATTAAGGCGCTGGCATCAGTACCAGACTTATTAGTATTTTCTTCTCGACGTGATGCTGCATTGGTAAAAAGAACACTTACG
>VTPC01007140.1:32499-105867 GCA_011009095.1 Ignelater luminosus
GACGAATTCGTTTAGGACATAGAACCCTAGACTACACTTTGTTCTCTAATATACCTTGCAATTTTGTCAATTCCATTATAAAATTCAAATCGTCAATAAAATATTTCAAACTAATTGTTTTGTAACCTAAAATAAAGAAAGTAGTATATAATTCATTGCACCACATTAACTTTTCTTGTTCCTTTACTGTCGAATTTATGGAAGTTCTTGATTTCTTTAGATTTGTTTTGTAATTTGAAGTTGCTTTATGTGTACGTACACGTTTCAAGGATGAAAAGTGTACTTTATTAGTTATTCTGAAGGGAAAAGACCTTTCGTTGTTAAACGTTTAGCAGCTATGTTGATAAAAACTGTAATAATTATTCACTGTTAGGTAATCTAGATGCAGTTAATTAAGATCAAACTTTCATGTATACTCTGTTCACGATGTTTCTGGGTCGTAACAGGCCATGCTTTCATTTTGTTAGGTTAGGAGTGTTTTCTTTTTTTCGAAAATTGTCGTACCTGCGGCTGCATTTGCTGCGCTGCACGATCAAAAATTTTGCAGAAACGTTTAGTACCGATTAGTTTTGTTTTGTTAAAAAAAGAAGTTTTCCTTATATTTACAGAGTTACAAAAAAAAGACAACAGCGTTAATCTGTCATAAAATCATAACCTTAAAGCACATAAGCGTAAATAAGATTTTACAAGCCGAGTTAATAGATAAACAGCCCGGTTTACAATGCTCAAACTGTCATTCTTCCACAGCATCATGAACGCTGTATAGTTAGCTAAGACTAAGAATTTTGTTTAAGAAATAAAAAAGTAATAACGCATTTTCCGTATCTCTTTAAATGATCGAGATATTCCCTTGGTTTACCATATCTGTTATATACCTGCAAAGGGGCATGGACCAGTACAGATGGGGAAATCTAATCAAATGGACTACTTCTGAATAGGACAAAGGCACAACACGTTAATTGTAAGCACAAGAAATTGACAGTCACAGACGTAATGTTTGGCCATTCTTTAATACAAGCTAGTAACAGAAAGAAGAAAATTGAGAAAGAAGTGGCAACTAGGAAGAACACCAGAAAACAAAAGTAGATTAAACTCAAAAATCGAAAAGAAAAATCATGGAGCTCAAGAATGAATCCATAAAAAACTATCTGCAAGAATTGACAAATGACAAAAACACAGATTACTTCCTCTAGAGAGTTACTAAGAATCTAAAAAGGCCGTGTTTGCATAATTCATCAATTATAGCCTCGGGTAGATGCTAGGCAAAGAATAACTAAAAAGAAGCTATAACGTTTGCTATCCAACATTTCACCCAAGTAGAAGATAGCTTGAATACAACTTGCCGAAACACAAAAATGAAGAAATTGACATAAAAGTAGTAACTTTTGGAGAAGTCTCGAAACAAATTAGAACTAACATGTTCCCAAAGAAAGCTCCGGGCTGTGACCTCATAACTAGACTAAGCATGTGCCGAATGCCTGGAAAATGACTGAGGCGATCTTGATTCCAAAAACTACCATTGTAGACCAAGATGGGACATACCCTATTTATGTAAATTTTGATATGCCACGATGGCATAGATTAGTCAACGAGTAACCTTCAAAAAGTCTTATCCAGGCCAAAGAAATATAGTTGCTTAAACGAGGAAATAAACAACCATTATGTTTGCCGATAAAGTTTTGTTTCAAAGGCTCAATGAAATTTGTGACTTTTCATATTGAGATTTAATATATTTTTTGATATTTTAAACATTCTTGTCTTCTTACAAAGCCTTTTTTGCAAATCCTGCTAATTCTGTAAATTCTTGTCAGTATGACATCTTTTCAAAGTTGTAATTCTGGATTCCTGCAGGTTTTTGTCCATAAAAAGCCTAGGTTTCTAAAAATATGCAGATTTTTGTAGACTTACAGATTTTTTTCAGGTTTCTGATCTTTGTAAAATATTAAATTTCCTGCTCCATAATTGAAAATATATGATTTTCCGAATTATTAGAACTACTAAACCTTTTTGTTACTACAAGCCAAAATTAGGTTACAATAAAGCGATCTAGCACGTACACTTTTAGATTATATTGTAAAACATTTACTGTTTTATTATGGGACAAGAAGTAATACTATAGACTACTGTCATAACCTAAAAAATATTATTGCCAGGTTCTGCTTTAGTTGAATTTTCGCGGCGGATGGCATCACAGTTACACAGACAAATCCTGTTTTATGAATTACTCAGGACGTCACAACTGTCATCTTTTGGACTATGTTTCTAAAACTCATGGAAGAATCCTAAAACCTATGTTCACTTGAACTAGTGTTTTTATGCCAGATCGTCTAAATGCCTGCGATTTTTAAACGACGACGCTTTGCTAGATATCTTGATGGATCTTCTTTTGGTCATAAGAAAAGGAATGTGGAATTGAAGGAAGTCATTGAATGGACAATCAATTTCCAGAGAGATGGATTGGCCGAAGTGATCCTGTAGTACGGCCATCTCGTACACCAGACTTGATCCCGCTAGATTTCTTTTTATGGGGTTTTATAAAAACACACGTATATCAAACTTCAGTTGACAACGTAAGTAATCTGCGCAACAGAATAACCAATGATTTTGCAACAGTTAATGCAGACATGTTGCAAAATTGACCCGCAGCGTCACAAAACATTTAATCCCTTAACGTATTCTTCTAATACTTGTTATTTAGTAATTATTGTTATAACAGTTAAATTTGTTGTTACTTTTTGTTTTCTCATTTATCTATCATTGCCTTTGAAACAACCACATTGTCTGCTAAAAAGAAATGTTAACTCTAAGAGTCCAGCCAACAAAACCACGTTTGGTAACGGTTTGATTTTTTTATTACAATACCATATAAGGGGTTGTACACTTTGCAATCAGGGTTTAACATTCCGCTAGTATTCCGCAAACTACGAAAAACATTTTCCAGGCGCAATTAGCAATTTCAACTTTCCGATGAATGTATTGGCTTGTGATGAATTCACCTTTACAAAGAACTGAATTATAAACTTTCACAATATACACTGCTGGGATGTAAAAAACTTTATTTATCAGCAGAAATTTTCAATCAATGTTTTTGCTGGAATTGTAAATAGTATGCTAATGGGTCCATTTGTCTTGTCCAATTGAATAACTGGGAGAGTGTATTTAGATTTTCTGCAAAACGGCCTTTTAGAGCTGCTAGAAAATGTTTCATTAGATGTCCGTCGGCGAATGTGGTTCCCACATATGGAGCTCCCCACATTATGATAGAATAATACAACAGCATCTAAATACCGTTTTTTCTGGTCGATGGGTTGGTCGTGGGAGACCGATTGCCTGG
The DNA here is from genome assembly GCA_011009095.1 of Ignelater luminosus. NCBI lineage: Eukaryota > Metazoa > Arthropoda > Insecta > Coleoptera > Elateridae > Ignelater > Ignelater luminosus. The sequence continues at coordinate 35,834 of VTPC01007140.1, forward strand.
CTTACGAGATTTCCGGATTTAAATCCAGTAGATTTTTATTTATGGGAGCGTATAAAATCATTGGTTTATCAAGAACAGATTGCTACCTAAGAACAACCGTTGCAGAGAATACACAACGCTGCAGAAAGCATTCGTCAAAAAGGTCACCTTCAAGGGCGTGTCTAATCTTGAATTAGACGTGCTGAACTGTGTGTTCAAACTGAAGGTCGTAATTTTAAACAATTATTATAATTTATTCTTGTTCTTTCGTTACCATTTCTTCAACTTTATTAAACATAATTTAAATTTGTTACGATCTTTTAATAATTAATGTATTTAACGCTACTTGTTTGATTTGCAATTTAATAAACAAAGTTATCTGTGTATTACAATTTGTTTTCTACTTATAGTAGCAGTAGGGCACGCAGGGTTGATTGTTTCAGTTGTGGTAGATGTTTCAAGTTAAGGCTAGGCTAGTTTTTAAATTATTGTATTACAAAGTACTAAGTTATGTACAGAAGCTCTTAAACACGGTACCCAGCTATTACAACTCTGAAACTATATGACTTTTGTTCGTGCAATTTAAAGTATATCGGTTCCTTTTATGCGCCTCTACTATCCTTTACAAGGAAAAAAAGAAGTTAAGAATCACCCTGTATATACAGTATGCCCATTTTACAGATCCTCCACTGAATGTTTGGGAATCGGCGACACATCTTACAATATAGAAGCAGCTTACCTTTAAAAAGTTCAGCACTTGTTAATTGAACCACAGTGTGCTGTGAATTTAAAAACTGACAAAAGTCAACTGTTTGACATGTTTTGGTTATATTTCCTATTTAACTTTTGTACAAACCTGTTCATTTTGTTTACTTTCGTTTCGTTAAATAAGTTTTTTTGTTTATTATTAAATTCTTAAGATTTTATATTATTTATAATTATTCTTATAGTGTTTTCTAAAAAGCACATCTTATTTCTAACCAGCATTAAATTGAGGAGTTTTGACATTCACATGTAGGCATTACAAAAAACAAACTGCATATACAAACATGATTTATTTCGTTTTTAAAATTTGTAATCACACACAGATATCTCTGAATCATCTCTGAATTATAAGACGTGTTGCCTATTCCCAAACATTCCAGTCCGGCCTCGAGTGCGAAGCGAGACAGTCGACCCGGTCTCTAGTGCAAGTGTAGTGCATCGGCGACGAATAGTACGGGCACAACCAACAGCGCGGTAGTCGGGGTGCTACCGCCATCCCTCCCTCCAGTGTCTGTGTATTGGGGGGCACAGGCCTGGCCCAATTTCCACCGCCGACTCGAGGTCGCACTGCTGCATCATCCCACTCGACCGTCGGTCTTCAAGAACTGGGGAGCTTGAGGGCCGTGACCGCCACATTTCCAGCCTAACCCAAGATGCAGTAGATGGATCAACGGCCGCTCCACCACCAACCGGTGCCTGCGTAGAGGTGTGTAGGCCCGGCCACCATCATCCATTCATCTCAGCCTCTCCCGACCGGCCGCTACCGGGCCGCGACTAACCCAATTCCTTTTCCCACCCAAGCCCTTGAGCCCGAGGCTCCTCAAGGCACCAATTTCACCGTGCCCGGAAATTCGTCGTCAATCCGCTATACCACTCCCGCCAAAACACACCCATCCTAACTCCTCCCCGTCGCAATCCTTTAACCACACTGTTCTCACTAAGGTTTTCCGTGGTTTCCCTAGTGGTGAAGGCAAATGCCGGAACAGTTTCTGCACTAGTCCACGGCACACTATACACACCTAGACACCCACACATCACCACTCTAACATATACACACTCTCACACCCCTCACTACACAATACCAACACCGTTCTGAAAAGAACCGCCGCATCGTGATTCATCATCGTCGTCACTGTGTGATGGCTCGCCGACTGTCCTTGGGCATTCCACTCCAAAATGGGTCATCGGCATCGGCGGGGATCCTGGAGGACCCTGCTTCCGGCCTGCTCCACCGTCGCCACCAGAACACCATCGCCGTTGACTGGCGTGCGGACTGCTTGGTGCCTGAAATGACGTTGACGACTACCATTTTTCCAAATTCACCAGCCATAGAGGAATTAAATTTCCTAAATGGCAGCCACCTCCGGTGGCAATTGCGTTGATTCTCTCTCTCCAAACATTCAGGGGAGGGCCTGTAAAATGGGCATACTGTATAGTGTATACAATATACATATTAGAACAAATAGAGAAAATATAAAAAACACTTAACATTCTTATAACTATAATTCGTAATTCATATACTCTGCAACTAAATAAAAAACGTTTTCAATAAAGAATTTTTTAGCATGTTTTCTGAATTTTTGTTGTTTTCAATTTCTCGAATATGACTTGTAATGTAATACAATCTACGTAGTATGAATTACATTATTTTATACGACTCTTGTTACAGATCGTTGATTTAATGTTTACTGAATATAAATATAGAAGGCAACGTCAGTTGTTTTTCAGAAGCATTTGAAGAACTAACATTCCTAAGTAGAATACGTGTCTATCACTACAATGATAATATTAAAATTTATCCTCATCTGCACGAGTATTATTCGTGTGGCAGCAACCAAGACATCAAGTGATTTAATTGCAAAGGTACTCTTTTTAGATTAATATAATATTGCTAATCTAACTTATAAACAGTTTCACCAGAACGATTACAAGATAGAATTTGAAAGAATCGAAGTAGCTCACTTCAGCAAGCAGTATATGAAAAATTTTAAGATTGTAACATATAAATATAATCGTACTTCTGCCGTTGTCAATTCGTCTTGGATATACCTTGCCGATATTTATAACTACGATGTAAGTAAGACTCAATTATTCTAAATGTGAATAGCGTTAATTCTTCTTGGTTTATTTTCTTCACCACAGGTAGTGATTCAAAGCTATAAGTTTGCCAGTAATGAATATAGATTGTTTCCAATGCGAATGCAGCTTAATGTTTGTGAAGCAATTGATGAAGATGTCGTAGGCCTTAAAAGTCTTACTAAGTGTGGTAATTTCACCGGTTGTCCCTTTTTTAAGGTAAAAATCCAATAAAATAACAGAGCAATACATATATTATTTAAATACTGATTTATAATAACTTTGGAAGTAAAGTTTTAAATCGTTTCTGGAAAAAACTGTATCTCCAGATTTTCTGCCGGCCATGCGGTAACAACATTATTAGCGTACGTGTTAAATAAATCCATGCCATTAGATGCTTTTAATTAAAAAGATCAGTGGGGAATATACCAACCCAGCAGTTTGATGTATGTGGAAGAAGAATTAAGATCTTATGTACTACAGAAAGGTTGTTAAAATATAAAAATGCCCATAAAACAAACCATCATCAATATACAAAACATAATCTATTTGTAATGATCTATAACAGCGGAAAGCGTGATTACTTGAAATAAAATATATTACAGTAGAAAAATCCAGACTCAGGTTAACTTGATGGTTATCTTTATCTATTTTAAATTGCCCGGATACTATAAATATGTAACGACGATTAACACGGCAATTGAAAAATCTGGTGGCAAACAAAATTAGGTACCATTTACTACTGGTAAACTATGGAATAAATAAATATTTCTGATAAAGAAAAACAAAAATTAAGATGTCAAAAATGGAACAAAACAAAGAAATATTTATAAACAATCATATTATAAGGAAAAACCATAGATGGATAGGATTATAGAGGTATATGGTTATCCCTATCCTTCCACGAGAAGAACGTATAGACTCTATAGTCTATGGATAATAACCGCAAGACATCACAGGCGAGACAAAGATAAAGAAAAAGAAGAGAAAATATCTAATAAAAATAATGCCAGGGCAGAATGCATACAGGAATTGTGATAAGATTGAGAGACTAGTAAAAATATAGCCAACTCAGACAACATTCATTCTGTTGGCTAGTATCTATGATATGGAGTTTTGTGGTGTTTACATAACTTTTCTATGCTTGGAACAATATCGTCGCTCTTTATACTCCTTCCTAAATACCTACACCTAACCTGCAAACGAAAATCAGAGGTTGAATCTAAATCAAAATTTGATCTCAACATGACAAACAGCGTAGTAGTAGTATTTTGTAAGACGTATTTTAATATATTCTCATTTTCATCACACTGAACAATCGCTTTCAATGAGATCATTCACAGATAATGTTTGAATGTTTGATGAATAACACATAGAATGAGAAATCGGTGAAAAGAATATTTTGAAGGAAAAATCACAAAAGCACTAAAAATTTGGAATTTTATTGATTGGCTGTAACAGGTATACCAACAGGCGATAGATTGACCCACAGGATTGACTTGATTCTTTCTGCAGTAATTAAGTTAAGTATTAAATTCATCTAGCATCCTTATTGCTGAATTAGTTACAGTAGGTTTGACAGCAGAACAGTTCCAGAAAAAATAAAAGGATTTAAGACTTTAAGCCTACTGCTTTCAGAATGAACTACAGTGAACTTTAAAGTTCAGCTTTCCAGCTGGCATGTGGTTTCAAATTAAGTAAAATATGCAGTGCATTTCAAAAGATCAATTTTAAATACTTAATTTTAAATCTGTGGGAAAAACTGATAAGACATAATTTCACTGATATCAATGATAGCTTCAGTAATAGTTTTCATCATCCTTTAATTACTACCTACTACTAATTTTAGATTTTAAATAATAAAAGATTATGATTTATTGTTAAATGCAAAATACTTATTTTCTTACAGAATCAGCTTATAACTGTCTGTAACTGGGTACCAGACCCAGCTCGTTTCCCACCACTTATTCCAAATGGCAAATACATGCTGGAGATACAGGGACTTTTTCATGCAGTAGAACTGTATGTCATACGTATGTACATCACTGTATACCGTCCAATTGTAAAAAAATAATGCCTTTGTTGAATTCAATCAAACCAAATGGGTATTACTGCTATTAAAATAAACTTACAATTTCTAATCTGATTTGTGACCTACATTTTATAAAAATGCCTAGAAGGAATGTTAGGACTACTACAAATAAAGAAAAATTTCTAAAATAATTTTTAATTTAATTTTAGTTCCAATCCTTTAATTTCTTTTCTTTGTACCCTTATTAACCAATATTAAAGTAGTCTTGTTACTTTGTAGTATTGCAATTTTATTAACTATATGTGGTAATTACAAAAATCAGCGTTTCTTTCAATTCTAATTTATAGCTTCTACATAATATGAATCCAAAGTACGAGCTGTAGTTTGTGTTGCCTACCTTAGTTATCATCCGCTACATTAAAATGTGAATGACCATAGAAGAAAAATTTTAATGGAATCAATAAACTAAAAAAGTAAATAACAAAATTACTCTTTATTTAATAAATAATAATACAGATAATCATTAGACGTTACTTTTATATTTTAAATACGCATCTTTTAGAAGTGGTAAAATATGCTTTCGAGTAAGCTTAATATTATTTTGTTTAAAACACTTAATACCGCTTACACTTACAGAGATTTCCTCAAAATCAAAGTCATAACCTTTCAACTTGGGAGCATTTTTTAAATTTGTTACTATAATATTTACTAAATCTTCATTGTTGGTACCACAATTAAAAACAGCAACATCTCTGTGAACTTGGTTTACTCCTTCACATTCAACAACGTGCAATCCAATTATAACCATAACTGAACTGCATTTTTCTTTACAGAATTCAGTCATATCTTGTAAAACATCTTGTAGTTTTAAATAATCCTCAACAAGCATCGGTAAACCTGGTATAGGTAATCCTTCAACAATCTTTAAATCTTTCGATAACAACTGTTTGGGTGTTAAATGAGAAACATCATTGTGAGCACTCCATAATTCATCAAAAACTGATTTAACGTCATGATCTAATGGAAATCTTTCTGATAGTTTTTTAGAAACAAGTATATCTAATTCTTTAACTCTTCCTGCTTCTGGACTAAATGCAATTGTATCAAATATGATTCCATCTAAAATAAAAATGTTTTAGTTTGACTTTTAAATAATGCAAATTCAAATATTCTCACAATGAAGCAATAACGTGAGATTATCAGTTAAAATTTGATCTTGGAAATTTAAGATTTCATCTGCAATAAGCGTGCAGCAACTGCCAACTTGTTCGATACGAATTTTAACTTTATTCTTGTCCCATGCAGCATTTGAATCAATTGGTCTATGATCAAATATTTCAGTAACTGACATACTTAAAAACTTATAATCTGATGAAAGCATATGATGATCAACTAGACTTATTGATAGTCGTTTACTATTTTGTAGTTCTTTTAAATTTAAATCATCACTGTAACAGATTTAATGATGCAAATAAAAATTAATTATAAAATTATTCATCTACCTAAACACTAAACTGCTGTGATCGATGCCTAATTTCTTGAGAAGGTAACAATTTTCAGTCCTTAAACATAAGTCTGCTGATGGTATACTCAAAATTGGTATAACTAATGTATCGGCTGGTTTCCTTCGGTACCAAAGATAACCAAGAGCAAGCGGTGATATCATAGAATCTAAATCACACGATTCGTTGCCCATTATAACATGAATTTTACCTTGGTAATTATTAAGACTACCCTGGAAATTCTAATATTTTAAGAATAGAATTTATAAATTAATCAATAACTTACCAATGAGGTTTTTACTTTTTCTAAAAATTCGTTAAAAGAATCCATTGGAATAATGCTAGAAAATTATAAATAATAATATAAAGGTTCTTCAGAAAAATAAAATTCTAACCTCAAATATTTGAAAATTAAATTTGAATGTGAAACACAGTGGGTGTGTTTCGAAATGAGGTTGTGTTCTCGTTGTTGTTGAACCTAACCATTGTAGTACGTACAGTAAAACAGTAGAATTGTAGAGAGTAATTTGTAAAATTAATAGATTATACGAGGTTTCATTTTGTAAAACTAATTTTTCTTATGACTATCAAATTTCTTAAGGGAATTACAATTTGTTGCTAATGGTCACCCAGGTTTTGGATGTTTGAAACTTTTACACATTACACTGTAATTTTTATTTCATGAGCCGACATAAAACAAGCTACTTTTTAATACATTTGTATTGTACAGTGTTTTCCGATTCGTTAAACTCACTGCAGGAAATTATAATTGAATAAATAAAAAGATTTTCTAAATTTCATACAAGAATCATGACTAATGTTAGTTAGCCTAGAGTGAAGACAACCAACTAGAAGGTCCTGATTATAAACTGCTGCTAAACACATTTTTCATTGTTCGAAATCTACTAATAAAGCCCGCACAACTTGAGTGTAGTATAACCTTCTGTAAAAAAACGTGCTATAGGTACTCTAAGAACAAAAAGGTAAAAGATTAATTAAGTTAGTCTTATATTACTTGTTACACATTTTTGTCTTCCAAGAACCCCTCTGTAAGTCTCAGAAATTCGTTTATAAAATCTATCAAAGTTAAACTCTATATACTATTATAAAATATTATTTCTAAAGTTTGACAAGGTAAAGTACATCAAAATAAGTAAATAATAATCTTCTCTTGTTAAAAGATCTGAAGAATAGAATGAAACTATCATTTTTTAGAATTTTAAGACCTCTAAAACCCCGTGGCTTTTATCAGAAGATTAATTACAACCAAACTCCCAGTTCTATTAATTTTCTTAACTTTTTACTAATACTGATTCAGCCCATCATGCTCTAAATCTATTAAGACAACCTATCCTATGTTTCAAAAATATAACTATAGAAGAATCTATAAAAATGTAATTTAATTTCTAGATTAAAGCTTGTGCACGAGAAAATTCGCACTGGAGTGTTTTCTACAATGCAAATAACGAAGTGATCTTTGAGAACAAGTTAGTCTGAATTCAGTTGTTTTTCAAAACATAAATTTTGGTTATTCCTCTCAATTGTTATTAAAAATGAATTAAAAAAGATACGTGCTTTGCAAAAACGTTTTGAGCAAATGAACTGCCAATCCAGAAATGTCATATCAGGTAATTGGAAAAAGTGGGTGAATTTCCAAATCAACTACTGCAAATGTTTTGAATAATTTGAATGAACCACTAATGATAAACAGAAAGCCTGGTCCTTGTAGAAAACCAAGTCCAAATTGCAAAAGAGCAGGAAAGAAAGTGGTAAGAACTTTTAAGCGAAATCTGAACGAGTCACTGAGGAATGTGGCACGAAAAGTTAAAGGTAAAAATATGAGAAGGACTAAAAACCTATAAAGTACAGAAAGTCCAAATAGAAATGAAAAGCAGAATTAGAAAGCAAAAGCCGGTGCAAAAGACTGTAATAAAATTTGATTGTGTGATAATGAATGATGGAACAGCTGTCTGAGCGAGCGTTCTTTACTTGTACAAACACATTTCAAAACTGAGATAAATATAAACAAAAGAAGATGTCTAAACTTACTGGAAAATTCTTAGTATGGCATGCAATTTGCACGTGAGGTAAAATCAGTGGAAGGTTTATCACTAAAAGAACCATCAACAAAGAAATTTATATAAAAAAATGTTGAGAAAAGATGTTGCTACCATTTATTCAGGCTCATAGAGTTTCAACTCTTTATAGGCCTGATATAGCCATAGTTCATTATACCAACAACATTCTGTATAAGTAGCTCTTTTATAATCTTACTCCTATCTACACTAATTAGTCTATGTTTGTCTTTTAATAAAAATTCCTTGAATCTTTGTCGTGCTGTGCTATCTAACTTATATTTGACATTCTCGCCTTTGAAGAATGCACTGAAGATTTTGCGGTTTTTTTGCCAAATAGTGTGGTGTCAATTATTTCACCGATTGCTACCAGCTTGTCAAATGATAGGTTTATTTATTCAGGTACAAAGTTTTTAATGTTTCTGTTTGTTTTTTATGGATGATTTATAATGAAAATTATCACCAAAACAAGACAATATCAACACATAGAGTAATACACAATAAATTGAAATTGTTTTTCTAAAATTTTGAAGTTCTTTCTATATGTATAATATGCTTATATCAAATACGAAAATAGAAATTTTAATTTTTCATTCTTGATTGAAGTTTTCATCACACTTCTATAAAGCTTCTTTAGATCTGAGTAATCTCTAGTTTTTCATCCTCTAACTTTTCAGTTTTCACTAATAAATAAGAAAACTTTTATAACCAAAGACTAATTTTCCCGGATTACTCGCACATAAATCGTTATTTCACAAAAGAGAATAAATTATACGGTTAGTTAGCTTGTAATTTCAGGTTTTATCATTATTTTCCGGCTGAAGCCATTAGACTTGAATATTATTGACATTACTTTCTAAAATACCCGGTATACAAAGACCAGCGTGGATAAAACATTTTAATTTCACAAGTTGCTTCTTTCAAACTTGATAAAACATAACCGTTCGAAAAGCCGCGTTGATAATAAAAAAAGTTAGTACGGATACCTTTTTGTGTGTTCTTTTCACCGGCCTTTTCTGGTCGAAGGAAGCGCGTCTAAATTTCCCTCAAATATTACGTCACGGCCTTCCCTGATTGAGTTATCAAGCTGTGATTTTCACTTGTTCGCACCCCGCTCCGCCTACATTGATCTGCAGACGCAGCAATTTCATCCCTCTCAGTTTTGTTGATGCCAAAATGAATTTTCACCCTTATACTGTTGGGGAATTCAGGAAAAAATCGTGTAAATTTCAAACACGGTGTTTTTCGTCAACTACACTGTGTTGAGTGACGGTGGACGTAACTGTGTTACCGATTGTAACATTGTTTTTCGTTCATGTTCGTTCCTGGATTGCAGTAAAAATCTAATTTGTTTGTTTTTATTATTGTAATTTTTTTATTGATTTAAATAAATTGTTTGCGTCTTGTAATTAAATTAAATGCTGTGCTAAGAAAAATTAATTATAGAAATTAAGTAAGTCATAACATGTTCACCCGCACATAGACACATACACGCCCTATAATCCCCCATGACGCAAGAGAAATAATTTGTAACTACAGGGGACAATACTTAGACAATAGCCGATCAAGGACTGGGCTAAGGGTAGTCATTACTGCTATCCAAGGGATGTTATTAGGCATCAATTGATATAGTTATGTGATTACCGAGCGGTTGCTCTTTGAGATAATTTTATTATTATGTGGGGAAAACGTCCCTCTAAATTTAAATTTTTTGTTGTTGCAGTCAATATTTTGACATGAGCAAATATATGTTACAACACCAATCATTAAAAAGTTTATTTTTTATGAAACAGACTTTGGTGAGAATTGGAAGAAGATGGCATTTACTTTATTGCCTATTTTATTGTCAAGCATTAATTTACATGTTTGTGTAATTTGTACGAGTAATTTTCTTCAAAACAATTTCAAATAATTTTATTATCTCTCTTAGTAAATAGCAAATAGCCTATTCACAATCTGATAGCCTTCTTGCCGTTGCAAGTTTGGAAATGATAATACTGAAGTAATGTCGCCACGACGTTGGAAGCCACTTAATTATAGAGTTATAGTAAGAAATTTAAAACTGAATAACTGAAAGACTAATTTCAAAATGTTTTAGGTCAGAATCTAATAAATTAAAATAATTGTTTGCTACGTTTCTGCTGACGTATCACTCGGCACCCACATACAAATCAAATGCCGAAAAGCCTAGTAATAGACCATAGATTGCTAGATGCAGAGATACCACTAAACTGCTTTGTAGTCCTTACAATAACGTACGAAAAACCTGAAAGGTTAATAGAAGACTACGTGTAATAGAACATTCGCCACAACGTGATAATATGCGACAAGACCTAAGTATTCAACTAGAAAACTTTGAATATACTACCGGTCTTGAGATCACTGGACAAAAACTACTTATTTTACTCCACTTCATCTTCATGGGCCTGAAGTAGCTGCTTGCAATGGCTTAAGAAGGCGAATGGCGTTAGGAAGAAGCGTCGCAAATGTTGTATTAGTTTAGAACTCGAATGTTAAAATGAAAGCTCAAATTGTTCTCTATGACAACATTTTTCCAGAAGGGTTTCTTGCTTTCTATATGTTGTAAATGTTTTTTTTTGCCTTGTAAGTCTATAAGCAGATACAACTCATCACTGTGGTGTAAATCTTTGTCGAATATCTTATTTTTTCAATATATTTTGTCCCACGCTTCTTTAGAAATTTGATACAGCCAAAATCATCAATTTCATAGTTTTAAATATTTTCAGGAGGTATACCCTCTAGTTTTTTTTCAAGATTATCAAGAAAGAGTGCTAAATGACTGTTTGGTTACACATCCTTTTCTTAGCCTATTGCCATTAAAGCAAGTGAGGTTTCTTCCACTTTGTCTTGTAAGTCTTGTGAAGTAATGGGAAAACAATAAGTCGACATAGCGACAATGTAAGTAACGATAGTTTCTTCTTCTTTTTGTGTTGTGCTGACACGAAACCAAACGAGATTAGGAAAGCCAGTGTAAAAGCATTGAATAAATAGCAGAAAGAGGAAAGACACAGTAAATATCATTAGTTTTTTTCTACGTAGTGTCTCCACCTAGCGCCTGTCTTCTAAACTAGTTTCAAGCTGCATCTGCCACTGAGTACGCCTACCAGAAAGTTTTAAATTCAAAAACATTTTTGTACCAAATTCATCCCTTGTGTTACAAAGTCACCTGGTTTACGGTATTAACTAACTTAAAAACAGAAAATGCAAGAATTTATAGCACGCATTTGTTATATTAACTGTCCAAAATTGAAATAGCATTATTCTGAATTCATAAATATAAGCCAAAAATGCTTAAGTTGCAAAAAATGACCTAAGAACCTATAGAAAGTAAATCTCTACAGCGCCATAGATGCCGCAAGGCAGGTGCAAGAGGATGCATTTGCAAAATGTTCTCAGGGGGCTGTCCTTAAATTACGTGACGCAAAATCAACATTTTCTTCCCCTTTGTAATGTACCTGTAATGCAACTTCGACTGCCTTTTCGATAATTACGTAAGGCGGAGCCTCAACTCCATCCACCAGGTTTTGAAAAGTTTAACTTTACGGAGACAAATATTTAGTCTAGAAAAATCTCAAAAAAAATACGTAACGCTAAATCTCACTCCATGCTGAACGCAGCATAACGCTACGAAACAGCACTACATCTACCCCTCGAGTGTTTTGTGATTTTAGGATTAGCCCCAGTAGAACTTTTGCTAAAAAGGAAAATCTAGTTCAGAATTATTAGCTCATCTAAGAGCTTTTGTATTGTACAATTTACCAGACTTTAATCCGGCTCGAAGGACCATGTGCAATCTACCAGACTTTAATCTGGAGATCGTAATGTGAGATCAATTTTTTTAATGTTGATCTCTGTTGTATCTATTATGCCAAGAAAGCAGTCTCATGTCCTTTTTAAGTTAATTGTAAGACTTATTAGTACCGATACATAGATGGATTGAGTAAAACCAATTGGATGATAATACTGATTTATTAATTCCAGAAATTTGTTTATATAAAAAAAACAACTGCTGATATGATACAATTAAAAAACTAAGAAACAAATAAAATATACAATTCTGTAATTCTACATTTTACAAATCTAGTTTATCTTTCCAATGACCTAAACTGTTTGTATTTACTATAATAGTATTTTTTAGCTACAATAGCAAGTACGTTTAAACATTTTATTTATGTTGCGCTAATAAACTTGCAAACGTTGTTTGTTAGCACTTTGTTTCGTTTATGAAATGTGACACAATGATAATTAATGCATTTCTAATGTGTTGCGATGACCAAGAAACTCTTTTATTGAAATTAAATTATTGAAGGAAAATTCTGTTTATTTCCAAGATTAAACACCATAATTGGGCAACGACTTCATATTTAATTTGTATGAAATAGAATAAAAAACAGAAATGAAGACTATAGACTATAACAGAGAGAAAATCACTTGTCTATGTTGCTTGTTTTTTTTTATTACAATTTGGCCATGAAATAGTAGATAAATACTAACTGGTAAAATGTTAAATTTATGACAAATTCTAAAATGGAAATCCTTATCAAGTATGACTTGCTTACCATTTTTATCTCATACTCAAATTCTCAGTATCTTTTGGTGTATTATAGCTCAAATCTTGGTAGCATGAATTTGAGTTACACACAATGTTTTACATATAGAGTTTCGAGATCAGGTTAAAGTATGGACACTTTTTACTGAAACTTAAGATTCGCGATAAGTCGTATGAATGCCCTTTCATTCACCAGAAATAACTTGAGTCAAACTTCAAAATTATCCTATGCATCTGGCAATGCTTCCTTCCTTGTTCGAACACGTTTCTGTTACTAAAGCTAGTGCAATCTCGTTTGTTTTTGTCTTGCAAACACTCTTCTATAGTTTTGATTTTTTGTTTGATCAGTGTTTTAGGTTTTGTACCTAGAAACGGGTGCAGGAAACTGAACTGTATGAAGAAAACCAAAAAGGAGGTGCTTAAATTTAACGTTCACCTATAGCTGTTGGTCTTTGGGCTGCTTTAATCATAAGCTTTAGGTGACCTCAGAAGAAAAGGTTTGTCTCAAGCTAGATCAGAGACTGTCATGATCGAACATTGAAATTCCTTTTTCTTATTATTGCATTGATGGATTGGTAGAAATTCGAATTTTAAAATAGAAACAGGATTTAATAATCTCATATGGCATTTTTTATTGTGCTCTATGGTATCTATTAAAAAATCTCATCTTAGAAAAATATGCTAAGTTTAGCAACCTCACTTTAAGCTGGCATTAGTGAAATTCCGTAAAAAAGAAATAAGACACTCAAAACCAAAAATACAATCTTAGTTGTATTGACGATTTATTAAAACATCCACAGCATATAAAGAAGGGAGGAATCAGATTAATAGTCTGTGGTCAGAAGAAATTTAACTGTGTATGGACCTGGAAGGTAGAAAAAGTCATTGTATTTCATTCCCTCATTTTAAGGCGAACAACTTGGATCTGTCAGTTCCTCTGCATACAAAAACAAGATTTTTTTTATGCAGGTTAAAAGTAAGTATGAAAAATAATAATCAAACTTATTGAAGTTGCTGTTCACCTGTACTACTAAGGAAAACTACAAAAACCAGAGATGAGAACAATTGATTTAGGGATTTTGAACGCTGCACTAGACATCTACGAATTTGTTAACCTCTCAATCACTTCATTCGGTTGTGTATTTGCATGAATGCAACTAAATATTTTGCACACCGCTGCAAAAGATCCTACCGGCATGGCACCTATTCACAATACCAAGTGTAGGCAAAAAGTACGTTTTGATGTTTTTACTGATTGCATTAATATTTTTGTCATTCTTTCAAACGCTCTTTCAAAACTCCACTACCGAAAATTTTCCTAGGTTCCTAAGCTAAAAAGACAATTGCACGTCCATATTTCTGACACCTCAAGGGATGAACATTTTCGTTAAATATCTATATATGAAGATCGTTAAAGTAATCCATTTTCACTAGGTTACAAAATTAACATAGCAAATGAAATAAAAATAAATATATTCTAGTGTAAGCAATTTTGTAGATTAAATAAGTACTGCAACACCATACTATTTTGCTTTCAGTACCTAAAAATCTAATACGTCAAAATTACAAAGAAGGGCATTTAGTAGTTACATTTGAAACTTCATATTTATTTACTATCGAAAAAATCGAAGAATCTTTATCAGAACGTAGTTTGATTTTCAATATACTACACTTTTTATGCCTGTTTCTGACTTGTTAGCGTTAATGCATCAATTGAATATAATTAAGTTTTGATTACCTAGACTGGTAGTTACACTTGCAGGAAGAGCAAATCATGTTACAACTGCATAAATAGTTCTTTGCGTGGAAAACAAGCCCAAACGCTTTTATTGGATTTGACAGAACTTCTTTATCAATAACCAATGAATATTTTAAAAGTGTATTTAACATACTTGGATTAGTTCCATTAGGAGCGGAAACATTACATTTGGAACAAGAATTTTAAATGGTAATTGCAAGGGTAATATAACCGTATGGCGCGATGTACGTCATGTTATAAATATGATATTCTTTCGAGTAAAATGAAGTAACACATCTTTTAGCCAAATTAGTTTTTGTTCTTTTGGTTTTTGCCGTTGCAGATATAACTGTAAAAAGATCAGTAAAGCAATATAATAACAAACATGTAAGGAATTTTATTTCAATTTTGCACCCTTCTTTCGAGGTAAAGAAAGATCTAGAAATGTTAAAGAAAACTGCATCAATTTTCGTTTTACTCTAAGAGGATGCATCCTGTAGGAAAATATACAAGAATTACTTTGTTGTTAAATTAAATCTAGATTTTAACTTGAACTTACAATGAAGAACAGAACAATATGAGAATTTTAGTTCAAGCTACAGAAAATAGATTTTTGGGAAGACATTTGCTCAGACTTTTTGTGCCATGCAACAAGCTTGACGTCCCGTTTTTTCTTCAATGACTTGAAGAGAAGAGAGTCTAGTAACGTAAAGAAAGTTTTAATATACCTACCTAGTCCCTGTTACGGTCAATTCTATTGGTATCAAAATAGTGGTATGACCATCAAATTATAATAATCCGATGTTGTACAAAAATGTATTCTAAAACCAGTTCCAAAATATGTTCTGCTTCACTCAATTATTTTGGGAAGCAAAATAAATTGTACCAGAAAACCCTAAAATAATTATCATCAACTGAATCTATTATTATATTAACATCTTTAAAAGCTATCATGAAGCAGTTTCCCATCAATTACATTTCTTGTGAAACAGTTATCTTGAGTTTTCTCAGATCACTTATTATATATTGCCAGTCGCTTAGACATCTCTGAAGAAAACGTAAGACGTAGTTTCATCTTGAGCAATAAAAAGTCTATATCTACAGCTAAAACAGAATGACAAACCTAATACAAATAATTACAGCAATGGTTACTACATCCAGTATCTTGTTTAAAAGCTGTCCACAAGTAAAAAATAATGAAAAGTCTTAAAAAAAATTTTAGAGTAAAATAGAAGATATGGTGAAAGAAAAAAATCAAAGTAATATAAAATAGTAAAAACCAAAACTATTATAATTAAATTGTTTTTGTAAATGACTTCGTTAAGGATTTTTTTCTTGAAAAATGTCTTGGACATTGGTTTGGTAATTATTTATACAAATTTATAAGCAACGTTGATGTGTTTATTAAAACTCGTTAGTCGAAATCAACGTTCGTTTCTATTTCAAATTGAATCTCTAACCTTCTTCCATCGAATTTACAGGTTTTTTAATAAGATTTATTTGTCATATCTAATCGTGTTTTGAAAACTTTCACGGTTGACCTTTCAATTAAAAATTCTTAAAATTAACATTTCAAACATTTTTATGTTTTTTAAGATAAACAGTTTGAAGAATATCACTTTACCATCATCATGGGTAATTTCACAAAATTAATGAAGTAAATGATATTTATCTAAATAATTTTTTAGCTCAATTCTTTCTATTATTAAACCTTAGAATCTAGGAAAAATAATAAAAGTATTCTCTAACCTACATACATGGTATTGACTTATGTAGTAATAAGTATATGTGTATTTGAATTTAGGAAATCAACATACTGTGTATGTCACGAAAGACGGAACATATTCAATTTCCTATGTTCTAAGAATTCTTTGAAAACTTTACAAATTTAGTTAGTACTACGTGCTAGTAAAATCTTGACTTTATAAACAAGAAACATGATGAATCCCAACTATTTAAGAAACATGATATCAGCCTATTTGTTACCTTTCATGTTTACATACTGAGACAGTTGTTCCAATTCAATATTATGTTTAATTTAGATTAGATATCACAAGTAATTTCCACAGTCGATAATGACTATAAAGCGCTGATTTCGTGAATATTCGTGAAGAATTACCTCTGTCAACATTTCGCAGTTTTATAACTTGCACTATAAAATGAACTACATAGAAATGAAAGAATTTGATTTACCTTTACTTGTTCATATTGATGACTTACATGTTGAATGAACCTTGAACTACGAAGAGAAAACAGCAATCCTTATCTCATGATTTTTATGCTACATGGTTTATCTTTAGTTTGAATTTTAATTTTTCTGCATCATCTTTATGACTGCATTGTAATATTGAAGTCCAGACAGGCGTTTATTAATTAATTTTTCTCATTATAAATAAAAACACAAACATTGAGATAAATCAAACTATGCCAAACATCTACAATACAATAGCAATGAATTAGGTTTATAATTGTATACAACTTACATTTTGTTAATTGTTTTATAAAAAAAGTTCATTTCTAATATGCATACTAAATTCTAATATTTTAAATTGCAGAAAAATTCTATAGCTAATGACCAGCATTTAATCTAAAGGATTAAATATTGACAGTTACGTAAAAGAACGATGTAGAAAAAACGTATTTAAAACGAACTACCTACCCTAAAAAATCAATATTCTGTTCAACTTTAGTCGTGCATGTAATCATTTTTTTTCTTGTCCTTTATTTGTGATATAAATGTTAAAATTGCATTTTAAAGCTTTATAAGTTGTAATTGGAAAATCGTAAAAGTAATGATACCTATATAAGTGTTATTACATACTGATTAGGTGTATTTTTACTACAAGTTTTTATTATCGCCAAAGTTTTAAGCTTCGTTTGTTTTCAAAGTTTCTCATCCTGGATTGGTGGAAGCGTAGGCGTGGTATATTTGTATCCTTCCTCTTCTCCCACTCCCTTCTTTTCTTGTTTTAATTTTTTTGTTATAAATAGATAGGGAGCTATATTTAAATCGGAAAGAATATTTGAGGTATTTCCCTAAAACAAGTTCTTATTAGCACTATCATATAAATTCAAATAAATCTGAAGAGTTGAACAATTTTTTCCATGGTGGTAGTTTTTGTTAACTTTTTTTCCCTAATTTATTTTAAATCGTATAGATCCGCTATGTAAGCAGTTGTTTTCTTTATTTTATATTGAATACCTATATCATTTTAGCTGTAACTTATCACCTTTTAGGCAAAGCGTGAATAATCTTTGTCGGCGAGCAGTGACACTTTTTATGATGTATTCCCCGGCTTGATGTATGGTTCTTATTATATTTTTCGGTTAATATTTTTTTGCTATCAAAAGGATGTTTTGTGGCATAGGTGTTGTCGGCTTTGAATAATGTGCCTGACTTTCTGGTTATTTCTACTTTATATGGTTGGTGGAACAACCGTGTAGGTGTGAAAGTGTTTTATTCAAAATAAACGATTTTATTGTTAACCGTTCAGAATTAAAAATTATGTACCCGCAAGGAGCAGCGCACGCTTTTATATTACACGAGTTAATGGAAAAACTGCAAACGCATTATATAATACCTCTTAGTTGATTTTTACAATTTATGTTTAATCAATGATCACTGTCCATACGATACATTCAAAATATTTTTTTGCCATTTCAAAAAATTGCTTCAAAATAAAGATAAATAAGAGAATCTCATAGAATAGCAATTTCTCGATATATGATGATTAAAAACAAAAATGCTTTTTATTTTATTTATTACCTTTTAGATCAGTATTGAACGGCCTAACTAATTTAAGTTAAAGTGTCTGATAAATACGCTATCTCCCAGCTATAAAACAAAAAATTTATAATGAATTCATACTGTGGTAAGTAAACAAGAGAATACAATGCGTTTACCCATTAAAAAACTACATGGAGAATCCTCAATAAAATCTGGATTCAAATAACCTTATTGAGAATCTGAATGACTTCAGGAATGAATTTTGACGAAAACAATTTAGTTCGAATCTTAAATTTGCTATCAGGAGCTATCACTGATGGGCTTTTAATTCGATAAAGATTTGTACTACTTAAAAAGGACCAAACATTTATTGAAAACAGGCAGATTAGCAAAAACCATTTTTGAAACACCAAAAGAATTCAGATAGATTGGCTACTGGACAACACATCTTGTTTCAGTTTGGGCAAGTCTTAGGAAACAGCAATGTTGGTTCTGATAACTGGTAAGAAACTCATCTGTCACCAACTGAAAAATGCAATTGACTGATCTGCTGCTCCACCTACAGCACGATACAATCCCATTGGAATAAAAAGATCTCCCCAGATTAACAAATTCTTCAGAAGGATTAGTCTCCAGTAACATCCAGCACCAGCAGCATCCAACTCTAGCAACACCCAGCTCTAGTAACAAAACTTCAAAAAACGCTGAGTCGTCGAAATTCTCTCTCAACTCGAATTTTTGTTTCTTTAAAATAATCTACAAACACACAA
Source organism: Ignelater luminosus (assembly GCA_011009095.1). NCBI lineage: Eukaryota > Metazoa > Arthropoda > Insecta > Coleoptera > Elateridae > Ignelater > Ignelater luminosus. The sequence continues at coordinate 55,068 of VTPC01007140.1, forward strand.
TGAGAAATTCAACAATCTAGAATTAAAAATTGGAAAAGAGTAAGCAATTGAGAAAATATAAAGAAAATAAAAATAAAAATAAAAAATAAATAAAAACAAACAAAGAGCAAAGTAAATAATCAAACAAAAAGCAAAAACAAAGAATGCTAAAAAAATAAATAGAAAAAGATCCTTATTACATTCAGGTTAAAACTTGCTATAACTTTAAGCAAAAAAACAATGTGAAATCAATAAATCTCCCCTACGCTATACATAAAGTGCCGAAAGCATAGTTGATCTAGTAAGACCAACGCTACTCAAACAAACAAGATATTACTGAATGATGCAGTCAATTTCTTCAAACAAAAAAGAACTTACTCTCTGAGGCCTCAAGAAAATGATCAACATTACAACTACCAAATCACCCATGTTCAAGCCTGAACATGCACCTGCAGCATCGCCACCACTAAGTTCGCTAAACCCACAGACAGTAGTGACCCTCATGAACCAGTTGGTGCAGCACTTCCGCTGCTCAAGTTTACCAACGCTGATCACGAAGACCTTGCTATATTCTTAGAGAAATACCGTGAAGCCTTGCAGAACGAACTACCATGAGACAATTCACCTCGCAGGCTGCAGCTAAGAAAAGAAGCAAAAAATAATAAAAGCAGAATTCGACGCTCTTGTCCACCTATGACGACTTTGAAACCGCGTTCATGAGAGAGTTTGGGAGTGGAACCTGAAAAATCGCACATCGCACCAAACCTCAATGAAGTCGAACTTGTCACATTATGCTAAACACTAATGAAAAACGAGCTGACTGTTTTCTGCACCCTCAAGCTTTGCAGTCGACGCAAGAATGAGTAATCAAGAGAGTCAACGAACCTTGCCATTTGGTATACGACGTCATCGACAAGGTGATACCGAGCGGTGACCTTCGTAACAAACTCTTAGATTTTTATGTTTATGGCTCTCTAATTTGTGTTACAAGACAACCCAAATTTCTTGACAAAATCAATTGAAACTTTCATATCAATATAACCATCTTGGGTTGCCTTGTTGGATTTTTGCTGTCTTCTATTATGTAGCACATTAGAGATATTAAATACAAATACATGTAAAACTAGAATGAGTGGATACTGGAACGCACCGATACTAACAAGCCCTTCTTCATACAGTGAAGACGTGGAAAGTCAATTATAGAATGACGTAAGATATAGAGCCAGAGGGATAAAAACATCCTGAACATTAAAAGCAAGATAATAACTACAAGATAATTGTATTCAATACAGTGATGCTAAGTAGTTAAGAAAAAGAGGACCTTCACAAAAAAAAATTCAGAAAAACAGAAGTATGTGAAAACCAAACTTCTAGGAAGATCTTAGTATTAACAAAGAAGAGGAACAGAAAAAAAAGCAAATAAAAAACTTCCAAAGAAAAGATTGAAGAAGACAAAATGAAAAAATAGCAGAAAAACATATGTGTTCTTACAGCTATGGTAAAGTCAAATAAACTGTCCTTTTATGATTTTCCTCTTCGTTGAAATCTTGACCACCTGGTATATAAGGTTTTTCTGTAAGTCTAAAACAGGGCAAATTTCTCAACATCGAGAACAAGACTAATATAAACCTTACTCATAGTTTCGAGTTGAAGACCAAAATCTGGAAACTGTGATTCGTCAAGATTTACCAAGACACATTAATTTTTGTTTGGTAGGTATTGTCTTGGTCTTGCGGTTCAGTCAAGATTGAAAAGTACTCGGAATCAGGAAATCAAGATCCATATAGGTAATCAATCTGTAAAATAAAACTTTTTTTCGCAGACTAGAAAAAATACTCACTTGTGCATGTCTGTGGCGGTACTTCAAGTAATTGTGTTGGCCAATTTTTAGATATTATTCTGAAGTTTTCAGTCGTCATTTAATAGACCTTTTTATGTAGTGTACAAATGTCGCAGAAAACATTTTCTCTAAATTTAATTTTGTCCAGTTTACTTCAATAGACGTCATTAAATTAGAAATTGTATTTATTTTATTTATTTTTAATTTGCAAGGCTTGTAGCTAAAAATTGAATCTACGGTTGTTAATGTTGTCAATGCCTACTCGGGTGAAAACGTAGGGTAGCAGCTCAACCAATTGTTTTTCGGTATAATTCCATACTAATGCAAATATCCAAATAGCATTGCATCCATTCCGACATGATAGTCAATGCACCTATCTTCCCTCCCCTAGAGTTCCTACATAATATTAGTTATAAGAGTTAGGACATGTGGAACCAGAAATCAAAACCACTTGATTTTAACGGCATTTGTTTTGAATTTTTTTACTTTAGCATGACGTAAGTTACTGTGAAACAAATTATGAAACGTCAAATTTACGGTTATAATTATTAAGAAAATTGCAAAAACAGTTAAGAAAACACGTTAAACTAGAAAATCAATTTTGAATATAAAGAGAAAAGGAAATAACTATTAAATTATCAACTAGTTGTAACATCTTTTTCATGGGCATTTTATCTGCCTGAGCAAATAGCTTCATTTTTTCATTTAATTGCTAAATGACTGGGTGTGACTAACTGCAAAATGTCAAGTAATTCTATTTAATTCAAGGTCAAGAATTTAAATTTTAAGGAAACAAAACGTTAATGTACCAAAAGTTAGGTTAGAATCTCGAATACCATGTGTAATGCACAATATTAATGTATTACTTCTTGTTTTAGGTTTTAAATAGAAGATAATTTAAGAACATGTTCTAAGAATGTTAATAGCAAACACATTTAAATGTATTTTGAACAAAGGAAGTTGACCTGAAACTTAAAAACTACCAAGATTGGTTTTGGTTTCAAAATATATTGAGATTTTTGAACAAGATTATCATAAATATTCCTTGTGTCTATAAACAACTGTAATACTAAAAATAATTTTATTTCATTTAATATATCTGTATAATAGTTGACAATAATAACAATATAAAAAGCTGAAATATTTCTGATATCAGTATGAAACTATTAAATACACATAACCTCAATGATAAGCTGAATGCTGTTTGTCCAACAACGGTTCTGTCGGATACTATTTGTCCAGGAAAACTGTGTTTAAATAGAATGTTATCATTTGTCTGAGCAGTTAAAGTTTCTCCAGGAAGAAACTATTTTCTTACACAATTATTTACTAATGACGTAGGTATACGCATGGTATACGCCAATATTAGATACAAATAAATGTTTTAATTTTGTTTATGTCTCATTGCCACACTTTTATTTGCATGCTGACATTTTTAAGAGTTTTCATATATTCTGGCTCATTCTTGCTTTATGAATTCTGTAACTGTAATGAATCTATTGAGTTTTGGTTTTATATTATGGCATCTCAGTTTTTATAATTTTTCAGCCTTGGTTAATGGTTGACAAAAATTTTGTTATTCTTCAAAACTATTTATTTCTCTCATTAACTTTAATTTTGAGTTTTTTCTTGCTTGAGAAAATATTGCAATTTTTATTCTGTTCAGTGGTATACTGAAAAGTTAAATAATGTAGGAATCATGTGGTATTTCAATATCTTTCCCTTTTTTATTAATCCACTGATCTTGAGTAAAATGTTTATTACTACATAATTTACTACCTAGTACGTTATACTTTTTCATTTTGCCAAATTTTGCTATTATTTACCCAAACTTTTCTTCATTTTTCATTCAGACAATTAAAAAAACTATAAATGTCAAAATGACTAAAGATTTAAAATTGAAGTTTTAAAAAACAAATATTTCATGATATCTGGTTCCAACCAATCAGAGTGGATCACCCACATAACAAGTAATTCAAAGTTGAAACTAAAACAAGTATTCCATGATATCTGGTTCCAACCAATCAAAATGGATCACCAACATGTCCTAACAATATTATATAGGAACTCTACCCTCCCCCAGTGTCACCTATTATTTCATAAAAGAAACGGTACTTTCAATCCTTCTTAGTCTAACCCAACGTTTTGAAACCATCAAACTTTCAACCATCTCACCCTTAACCGCATCATCACCATTATTATCCGACTATCGTCAAAGACCTTCGGCACCGCCGTTTAATAACTCTACAATTCTCCAGAGCCTCCGTATCAACAACCAACTTTAACATCAAGCACCAATTTTTTGCCTCTGCACTAACACCAACATTCAACACCCATTTTTACAGCAAAATCAATATCAACCCCTATATCAATTTCATTTTAGTCTACTGTCATCACCAAACATAACATCGAGCTCTAGAAAAGAACTCTGAAGCTTCGAAATAGAAATTACCATTTAACTGGTATTAACATTGTGATGGTGATCAAAGCAGAGGTGACGTCAATAATACTATAGATAGACTTGAGACTTCTATTTCTGGTTTTTAGTATGCTTGTTTAATGTCCTTCGGTGTTTAAACAAAGTTTAACAAGTCGGTTGATAGAGACAACATGTGTGAGAGTAAATTAAGCTTCTTGATTTTAATAATTCAGACTGCAGATTATACCTATGTGTTGGAGAGTGAGGCTTTTCCAAAGCAAACAGCAAACAAGAAACAGTATAATGTCTGACTCGAACGTCGCGTTGTTTTGCCACATATCTTTAGAGTCTTCTGAATATCACCTGCAAATTTTGTTTCTGGGGGTTTAATTTGACCAATTTACAGTCAGTTACTTGATTACCATATTTAAACTTTATAGTTTACATAGTAAATTACCCAACTTTATTGCAAACGTCTATTGTGTGATTACTTAGTTGGTTTTGCCAAGTGCATTTTAGAATTTTGTTTAAGATTCGGTTTTTTTGGTTTTAAGAAGAGGTTTGTAGTACAATTTGGTAGCGTTACAAGGTAGCCAAAGTAATGCAAAATCATACTTGCAAATTCCATATTTCATTCAATAACATAAATATGATGTTTAATTCTTATTATAGTTTGAGGATACCTTGTTAAGAGAAGAGCATTGTATGAGTATGTGGGTTCCATACCAGTAGGGTCTAAATGTCGTGCTTTGGTATATGTACCAGTCAGTTATTGCGTTTGGGAGAATTCTTATAAACCAGTTTGAATACATTTTTTATAACGGACACTTTTGCTTCTTACACAAGTAATGGTTTCTTTTTAGTTTTTCCATAATACCTTAGTTTGTGCTTTTACAGTATCAAAAAACAGAAAGAATAATTTCTTGCGAAGGTTTTTCGTTTGCCAGTTGTACTTGTTCATTCTTACCAACAAAAACTGCGAGAACATTTTTTGAAATAGTTAGCTGCTGATTTGAAGATACTTTATCACATCAATTAGTCCGTTGCGCTAGCAATAGTTATTTTGATTCAGTCTCCAGATACGGTTTACGAAAACTCTAAAGATTTGTCATTCCTTCTTTTATAGTTAATTGACGTTGACCAAATATATAAAGTATTACTTTACACTTGCATTTCTGCCAAATGCAGTTAGATACAACTACTTGTAGGTCGCTTTTCTCTCAAGAAAGGTTTTTGAAGGCATACAGTATTCCACTAAGCAAGTTTGTGTAACTGTAACGGAATGGTAATATAATCTAGTAGATAACTGCTCTGCTTGCGCATCAAGAAAAATGGAGAAGAAAAAGCTGTATCATCTTTGCTATTCATCTAAACCTTTTTTTTGGAATAACTAATAAAAACCTATTGGTAAATACCTCCCAAAGTATTGACCTTTTTTAAAAAAAACCTACTATATCTCAATAGCAGTAGTACTGGTTATCAAAACTATTTCTCCTGTTATTGAACAATCGAAAGTTTCATAGGTTGTTATTATCTTTTCCAAACAAAAGGTGTGCATTAATTCTTGATTTAGTTTGCTGTACACTAACAGAATTGAACTATTGATTTATTAATTTAGAATCATATTTTACCTATGATTAAGGTTTAGAAGACGACTGAAAATAGAATTTGTTTCCTATGCCATCTAGAAGAGATCTTATGTAGGAGTCAAGTTCCCCATAGTTCAGAATTTTGTGCTACTAGGTACTGCTAGAGATTCTATGTTATGCACATTTTTCTTTCTTAGCAGAATCAACAAAGTAGTTGAATTGTACAGTAACATCTTGACCATCAAGGTATATTTAGTTGTTAAAAATGACAGATATATTGAATAGTTTAGTTGGAGAGCACTTCATTAACAAAAAAATGTTTTCCTTGTTGCGCGTCTCTTCTATCCTATTCTATTCAAATAGACAACTAAAAGAATAGAAGTCAGATTGTAAGTCTGTAAAGTAAAGCAAAATTCAAACAAAAAAACACTCAATCAGATATCACCCAAAATATTAGAAAAATTTCATTAATTTAATATAATATACTTCTAATTTTCTATGACTGAACAAAATAATTACTTTTATTTATCGTTTTATATTTTATTTTTTTCACAAAGAGAAAATTAGGAAAGTTAATAATTATGACAAAAGATGAAATAGGTAGCATCTTTTTGTTTAATCTGATTCTGATTTAATATTTATCTGGTAAACAATATAATAAAACAATCTGAGAAATTGAAACAAACATGGTATGGTATAGCTGTTTCAAAACAAAAGATTCATAATAAACAACTACGCATGTTAAATTCAAAGCAAACAGCGTTTTTTTGTTTACGTAATATTAGGTTAGAACAGCCTAAATTTTATTACACAATTTTCAATATCTCTCTCTTTACACAAATAAAATCGGTGAACTCGCAATAATGAACTCTGCGGACGAATATAGAATATTTCTGTGCGATTTTCAGACAGACTGCGATCTCCTGAATACGAATGTGGAACTTGTAATCCTGTTACACAGCCCACTTTTACAGGACTGTTTTATATGATCAGTAAAATACACGTTGCATATTCATGGATTTTGTTCGTTTTCATTCACACCACATGCACAGAGACGAAGCTGCTTAAAATGCGATCCAATTATCATAGATATCCGACAAAATTTATTCCCCGGCTTCAACGTGGATAATGATAACAAAATAAAACTTCTGCCTATAGAGATAAAGTAAAACTTGATACATTTATGGAATAATAATTTTTCGCAATAGTATGCATGGTTACTGTATAGTATTTTCTGTTACAGGTGAAGTTTATTTTTGATATCATGGACGCTGCAGTTCTTTGAGTGCACTTAATTCATATTTATATTGCATTGTATTGTCATAATGATGATCTGCAACACCTTGAATATCAAGTTATACTTTATGAGCTATACAAAAAAGTTTTATTTACTTTTTCAAACTGACAATAATAAAACGTAGTAAAGTAAAAACTTGATCTTTTGGTTTATTTCTAGACGTTATTAATACGAAGGTAAACATCTGCATATAAAAAAAAAACAAAAATTTTTTATGTTTAATTACTAATAATAGGATCTGTATGTAACGTTGACAAAACAAATTCTTATCAGTGCGGTGATAATCTGATGAAACTTTGCTGTACTAGACGGAACCCAAGACAATACTTTCGAACACGCTGATGACTTTTGATGTGTCACAGCACTTAAACTTTCCGAGAGATCTTCTACGCTTAAATACTGTACAGGGTGTCCCGCGACTCGACTGACATAGCTTAAAAGCGTGTTCCTTAAGTAATTTCAAGCCGAAAATACCTAATAAATGTATGTTCGAAACTCAATAATAAAGGAGTTATAGGCAATAGCATTTTCCATACTGCAAATAGTTTGGTTAATTATTATGCATTTTTATTGTTTAAAATTAATGCAAGAAGCAGGATGCTAAATTGTTTTGTCACACTGGCACAATTGATTCTTGTTTGGCGTTTATCTTCAATTATTTTTGCCACTTTAACGTTTGCTAATGGCTACATTTTCAAACCAAGAATATACGAACATTCACTATATTTATGGATACTATGACGGAAATGCAACAACAACAGTGCAGTAATATCGACAGAGGCTTCCAGAAAGAAGAATACTTTGTCGAAGTGTGTTCAGCAATGCGCATCGACAGTTGAGGGAAACAGTTCCTTTTCCCAAAGCTGCTGCGAAACGTCCTATACAGCAAGGACTTGTTGAAGAGGAAGTTATTCTTAATATAATTGAAACCAACCCCTCTACTAGCGTACGAAGAATATCAAATCGTGTTGGGGTTACTCAAATGAAAGTATGGAGAACATTACACGATTTTGGTTTGTAACCATATCATATCCAACCTGTTCAGTTCCCTGGCCACTGCGGTCACCAGACTTAACGCCTCTGGATTATTATCTTTGGGAACACATGAAGAGTTTAATTTATGCAGAAAAGTCTCACACTAGAGATAAATTATTTCATAAAATTTTGGGTGCAGCAACATCCATAAAAGCGTCTTCAAAGAACTACCTCTTCAATTATAAGAAGAGCTAGAATGTGTATTCATGGAGGAGAAAGATATTTTGAACAATTGATGTAATTAGCTTTGTGTTAAACAAATTTTTTATTAATAAAACACAATGTTATGCTAAATTGTTGCACATCTTCTTTTAAATTTAATATCGCCCATAACTTCTTTACTATTGAGTTTTGGACATATATGTATTAGGTATTTTCGACTTGAAATTACCTAAGGAACACAGTTTAAGCTATGTCAGCTGAGTCGCGAGACACCCTGTAAAAAGAAAAAATTCCTTTGACACTTTTGTTTACATTAAATGCGCCAGTTTATTTAGGATCATGCAGATTTGTTGGCTAAGATTTAAAACTAACTCCAATATTAAACTAAGTACATAATTAATATGATACTTTGAATTATTTGAAATTTGTAGCAGCATTTATTGAAAAAATCGAATTACTCGAGAAGAGAGGTATACAGAAAGTCTGAGAAAATAGAGCAAACCTTCCTGAAAAGACAGTCAGTCCCCCAAAGGCTAGTAATTTGGTAAGTAGCTTCTGACGGTTCCGGTTGGAATTATCAGAAGTGAATCTAACATCACTAACATAATGTAATATCTAAACCCTTCGGTTTTGTGAATTTTGGTAGTAATTCTTCACTGTAACAATGTAAAGTTCAGTTTTACAGTTTGCCTTTGGATGTTTTTCCTTAGACCCATTTGTTAGTGACTCCAAGCCCTTAGAAAAAGTATCATCCAACTTTAGCCGCAGTCAGTGTTTCAGTCTGCTTAGCCCACTCAACAGTTCCCGCAACAGCAGCAACCAGTTTTAGGAGCAGTAATCAGTTTCAAAAACAGCAGTCAGCTCCAGTAGCAGTATACAGCTCTAGTAGCAGCATTTAGCTCTACAGTAGCACCACTTAAAAAAATCGTCAAATCAACGCCAAATCTCTTTCTTGATTTCAATGTCTGTCCTTTAATACAATTATTTTATTTTATTTGAAATCTAAGGAATCATGTAAATAAAAATTCAAGTAAAGGGTCAAACATTATAAAAAAATAATAACAACTAATAGAAAAAGAATAACAACATATAAATAGGCAAAAAATATAAAAAGGAACCTCGAATAAATAAAAAGAAATTCTGAAATAAATAAAAAGAAATTCTGATATAAATAAACAAAGAAATTTCGAAACATTCTCTTGCTTTTAAACCGCTGAAGGGAAATTCCCATATGGATACGAAATTCTTTTAGCCGAAGTCGGGTAGGTTGTTGGATTTGCGACGTGGATATCGTTTATGCTGTTCACTTTAACATGGCCGCAAATCGTGGAAATGAAAAAATGGTAGTAATATATAGCGTCTGGATGGTTTTGGCGGTGGCGGTGATAAGTGGTGGACACGCAGGATGGCGGTTGAGATCGATTACCTACGAAGATGAAAGTTGGCGACAGGAACAGAATTAGCTGTGGAGGCAATGGTAAGCCAGATTTTGTTGAAAGTTACCCACGTATTGTCTCACAGGTGTTCGTGTCAAGTGTTGTGTTGAAGGACGATGTGTGAAATCCGCATCAAATGCAATACATATTCAATCATATGTATTGGCTGTCGAAGGTGATGTTGAAGAATGCTGGTGCTGGAAAATACAAAAGATAAACAAATACTGAGAATGAGAAGCTGTAGTACTCGAAATTTAGCGCTTTTGATTTTGCGACATCCAAACTGCTTTCAGGACCATTCCACAAAAGCACGCTGCATTGTAGAGAACCAGCTCGGAAGCGACCGGTAGGAAAAACGGTGGCAGAGGCAGGATAGGGACTTCGGGATTACAAACCTAGTAGCGCTGCGGAATGGAACGAGTTTTGTAAGCAGGCACCCAAAAGAGTGAAGATCATATACTCACGCCAGTAGTCACGTTTCTACCCCAAGGCAACGACGTACGCAGGTGCAGCGGAAGAACCACTGCTGGAACCGTGAGCTTACGCCTCTCCCCAAAATACAGGGTAATTCTTAGCAAAACTGAGAGGCAAAGAATAATCATCAAAGCTCCACCCATTTTGTTGCACATATCGGCAAAGGATGAGTCGAACCTATGAGGTACGTCGTCAAAGACACCCACGACTTAATGACAATTAGCCACCCAACGTGTGTCACGATGCTATAGATGTACCCAACGATCCAGTCGGTGATTGACTGTTATTTGGAAAATCTTTATCAAAAAGTCGTCACTCCTGGAGATTGCATAATAAATTGTATGTAAGGAAACTTCTCATTTCCTTTTCTATTAAATCAAATTCATGCAATGATTTAATGCATAAAACCATTTTGTGTAAATGGAGAGATTGGTAAAGATAGGCAAAGAAGGTAAATGACATCGAATTTACATTTCTTTTAAATGGGATTATTTTATTGAAGCATGGGTATTCGGTACATGAACTCAAGTTGGTTTAGAGAAATGAGTTCATATTGAGCCATATTATATGTATAGTGTTTAGTTTATTCAAGGGTCTACCCACTGTGTCAGTTCTTGATTTCTTTTTGCCATGCTGTACTGCGTATTATTTGTTTGTTGTAGTTCGAAATCGTTCAGCAGACAACCGTGTTTTTTGCCCGTTATTCTTATCAAACGCAAATATCTAATATGGAAATCGACTAGACCATTTGAAAACAGATAATTTCTTCAAGGTAATTTTATGTTAACTGTAGGAAATCTACATTTCAAAATGCACAATTGTATTTAAGTATATAATTAAAAAGTGGCTTTAGGCTAGTAAATTTAAAGTTACTCATACCTCGATATTTTCGAAATCAGTGAGTTTTCGAATACACGCTTTTCATCAACGCATCAAGGCATATCTCGCGAAAAGTGCGGTGCAGGTTGTCTTGGTTATTTAAACTGTAAACATTGATCCTAGAAACCTCTAAATTTAGGTAGCATAATAGTCGGTAGTTTCAAATAAATCATTCTAATAGTATATTGTGATAATTTTATTAGTTCAAAACAAATCAATACTAAATAATTACTTATGTATTTATAAGTTATAAGTTATAACTTTATAATGACTTCATTTTGATCTATGAATTTTAATTGCATAAAAATCTTATTTCTAATTTGCAAACCAGTAATAATTTGCTTTAATAAAATGTGTTATTTTATGTTATCTGCCTTCTAAGCCTTAATTACACTTTAAGCAACCAGGGTATCATTGACACATAAATCAGAAATGCATAATCCACAACATCATTCTGATTAATAATGAATATAATTATCAGTTTAATGCTTCCAAGAAACAATTAATTCAAGAAACTATAAAACCGAAGCAACTATCCTATATAATTATAATTAAGGCACGAGCTTTGCTTCTCGTTTAGTTCATCAAGCATTAATGGAAGAATTTATATCCTAGTAGATAATTTTCACACTGCACTTTTAAAACAATACCAAAAGCTAATTGTAATTTCTGTTCTTAATAATTTTGCCCCAAAAAATATCTAAAATAAAAATAGATTTGTATTATTATAGGAAAAAAATTCTTACATAGTTAGAATTCTTTTAATATTTAACTCCATCAATCTTAAACGGATTTAGTGCAATTCGTCATTTTTATGACAGGTTCATCAATGTTAACGTTTAACCGTCGCTCTCCCTTAGCTATTAATAATAAATTTATTTTAATTAGATATTCGTGACAAAATTTGAAATATTTGCGTAAGGTATGGCAGAATTTTTGTTTAAAATAATGCAATACCATATTAACAACTGCAACCGCTTGTTTAATTGGTCGTAAATTATGTAAATAATTATGATTACATTATGGAATATCACCACTGTATTAAAATAAAGCAGATATTTTATGATTTTATGTTTATGACAGTAACGTATGATAATATTGTATTGCGAAAAGGCAACATCAGAAATAGTATAACTAATAAAATTGCAACAATTAAAACATTTAATTATTTACAAACAAATAGATTCACCAATTTTGTGGTTTTCATAAACACCGGTGGAAACCATCTAAGATTAATTTTAATAATTTTACCAAAAACAAATAATAAACTAATAAGTCAGAAAGGTATGTTTATCAATAACAAAACTTTGATTAAGCAAATTGAGCAGTGTATTAAAATTTATTTAATAAAAGAAAATTACATTGGTTTGATACGTAGAACTTTTCCATACTGATAGATAACGGTTTAGGAACTTCAATTTTATCATATGTCTTAAAATCTTTAAAATCAAAGTGCAAGGAGTTTACTTCTATTGAAATATAAAGCCTGCGAATTTTGTGTATTAGTTCAGCACAATAATTATTCATTTAATCGTCAGAAAGGTAGAGAGAGAATCAAAACTACTAACATTTTTTAAAAAATATGTAAAAATCTCACTTAAATGCATTGAAGAATTTAAGAAATCAAATATTATCTCAAGAGATTGGCACTGCTATGCCTAGAAGTTTTTCAAAAACCTGGATAAAATCTAGAAATTTAGCAAAAGCTAGATCGTCTACGTTTTCGCTATTAGGCTCTTGCAGGGTAATGATACATAGTCAATTATGTAACGAAATTTGAAAACTATTCTTTCTTTTTAATTTTAGAGGTAGGTTTGAAGGCTTTGCAACATCTTTAACAGAATTTTAACAAAATGGTATCACCTGCAACGTAAAATAATCACATTCTTTCGCTATCTTGTTTTGCCATCTTACTTGCCTATTATTTATTTTATAAGTTCTGAGCTCTGAGTGGGTCGTGTATCACATAGTTTCTTTATACTAGAATTCTTACTACACTTTTTTATTGTTATAAGTTAAGATATTTTAAATAAAACAGAGAATACTTATAAAAGAAAAAAGACTAAACAATAGGTTGTCTTAGGATGGAATATTATAAATAGGCAACCTTTGAACAAACAAGATATTTAATAGATTTGAAATGAACTAGAAGATGTTAAAGCGAATGACAAACAAACAAAACATAAACGATAAAAACTGAAAACCACGAGCAGTTCTAATCATAACTAACACTGAAAATAGTATAAATCAGCGAAGCCATTCGGGCTCGACTGCGGCAAACTTGGATTCTTGAAGCGAATTCGCCTCTCGTTTAGCTAGATGGGCAGTGCATCACTGTACGTTACTGTTCAGGTGGACTAGTATCAAATTTTAAATTTGTTGTGCCTTTCGGGCGACCTAGTAACGGGATTTTAAATCCTAGTAAGAATTCCTCCCTCGTTAAAGTGATTGGCTGTGTCTTTCAACCGGACTAGTACATCGGAATTTGAATCTTCGACTCAAACTCGATCTTTCATTTCAAAGAAGTGTCATTTTCTCCTTTAGGCGAACGTGTAGTCGTGTCTTTGATTCCTGAAAATTTTCTTACTTTGATTTGGTGGTTGCTTTTGGACCCTTGATGAGCTTGTTTAAATATTCTACAACGGCAAGACGGGGACGTAAAATCTCTGCCTCACTACTGATGTTTGGTTTCTGACACATCTACGAGAGGACACTTTGCAATGCACGATGTTACTGCATCGTGTTTATCCTACAAGAGGTCACGTCATCCATCTTGATTTAGTGTAAATAAAGGTTGGGTTGCATTTGTACTTTTTTCTTTCCTTAGCAGCTTCCCCTTTTTTGGGCCCAAAGAGAATTTTTTGTTGATGGACCATAATTGTCTTCCTGCAATGAATAGGAGAACTGCCTTCTCACGACATGTAGTAACGGAATAGTGCTAGATTCACGGATCATCTAATCAACATGCCTTCATCGGTGGTCCATGTACAGTCAAGAAAGTGGTTTGATCCAATTTCAAGAACTATTATTATCAGTAGAGGTATTGATGTCGAGTCCACAGATGATTCCTTCTCAAAAGACCATGACGAACAATATCCGGGAAAATAAAAGGGTGGGTATCTCCTGGGATGCTGTGATGACGCAAGCCAAGTCAAGAAAGTAGTCTTACGATCCTACTCAGCCAGTAGAAGATTTGAGCAGATCGCTGGCTCAAATCTGGTTGGAAGGCCATGAACAATATCTAGACAGATGTAAATGTTAAAGTTTTTAAAAATTGTTTGAAAGAAATCCTGTTTAATTTTCACTGTTTCAGTTATTTCTTATTCTGTTTAGAGCTAACTCTTCTAATAACAACCTAGCCCATACTTTGGTTTTGCAATTCTGATAGTTAAAAAAGCTTTTGTGATAAGCTACTTAGAGGAACAATATTTAGTTTGTCAATAATTTTCATTAATGAAGCAAATGATAAAATAAATTTTAAAACCACGAAAATCAATTTAACAATTATTAAGAAAAATACAATTAGAGCTAAAGGTACTTTCAAGAAATGAAAATACGTTGTAACCTTCAGTACACTCAGTATATTTCTAGTTATTAATCTTAGCGTTCTATTAAAGATCAAAAAAACATCTAAAGTTACTTGCCAATAATCAACAACACGAGTTAGCCACCTCGTATTCCTAACTGTGTATTTATTTGTTAGTCCCCTAGGAGCAGCAAGGGAAACTAATGAGCTTCCCCAAAGCGAAGAACTAAACAGAATTTTCTCTTCGGAATACAAAGCATTTTAAATAACAGCTATAATAATGATGTCTGAGATTTCTTACAGCTTAGTGTTTTATATCTTATCACATAGAAGTTTTATTCTTAATTAACACAATTCAGTGTTTTCCTTAAATCTTAATTTGCAAACTTATAAAAACCACAGTTTTGAAAAAATAACAATAACGATAGTTTTGCATTTGTTAAGCTGTACTAACAGGATAAATAAGAGTTATATTGCTGCTCTACAAAAGTTTCATATCTAAATATTGTTATTTCATTTGAGAATCTTACCTAATAATAAAATTAAATTCCCATGTACCAATCTAACATGTGTAATACCGTGTAATTGTAATCCTGTTTGAAAATAAATCCTTTACACATCTGTTACTCTCACACATGTTCTGCGTATTTAATGACATATCTCTAGTAGTAATTCGAAAGGGTTCAACTTCGGTCCACCAAGTTGGGCTTTTTAGCATGGATACCGTCTTTTCTAAAAACCAAATTTAAATTTAAATTTCTAACAATCTTAAGGTAAATATTCATTATTATAACTTTCTTTCTCAATAAATAATTTTTCAAAAAAACTGTTTTATGAAAGATTTTTCCTTAAAACTAAGATCACGTAAAATGTCTTAAAGAGACAAAATTTCCTGCTGTTTCCTGACCTGTAAAATCGGTGAGGCTTGTAAAGGTCCGTATAAACGGATTACCGGCGATGCCAAGTGCAGTCGTTTGGACAATACTGTTAGTCGGGTCTACTGGCTCTGGGGTTCAACCCTGCAAAGCTCTCACACTTCACTGCATTGCCACCCCCTCTCATTCTCTAATTTAATTATATCATTATTGATTGTACAATCTGCAATCTATATATACTATAAAACAAAATTGTTTTTATGTTTATTTCTATCTCGAAAGAATTCTAGATAGCGTGGGTGAAGTCTGAACAATTTTCATCGTGCCGTTCGTTGATTCGAAGATGAAGTGCTCCATTGAAATCTCAATCAATTTGAAATAATCTTTAGCAGGGATTACTTATCCGGCTTTTCTTAAATATCGAAAAGCAAAAATGCAAACTTCTTAAATGTATTAATTAATTGGTAAATCCTTTATTTTCGTCTTTCTGGAGCAAAATATTTTACAAATGCAGCAACTACTTCATCAAAAAGCAAGATTTCCTTAAAGATACTGTTTAGATTACCAATAGGTACTGTAATAGGAAACTTTTGGGTAGGCGGTATCTGGAATTACAATTCTTTTAAGTGATACTGATTACTGCTATAGGTGACTTATTTATTAAATGAGTCTATATACATTTACGAAACGTGGCTAAATTATATCTAATGCTTAAAGACTCTTGCAAAATAGATCTACTAAGTAAAAGTGTGAAAGCCTCAAGACGCTTGTTCTGGGATTACAATTCTTTGAACATTTTATAAATTCTTCTAATAATAGAAAGATCTATCACGTTTTTTAAACGTACACTTGGGGTTTTGTTTAAGTAGCGATCTAAAAACCTTGGTTTATGCAAACATCTCGAATAGTTTATTTCTTGACGTAAGTATTTACAATATATTGATAAGCGAGATTGATCAGAAATAGTTTTTTGGGCGTTTTGAGTATTGGATTCTGTCTGGTTTTAACCATTCGAATCATAGTAAGCATATCATTTCATAACATTAGTTTCTTATTAACTTTTTATTGCGATTGGTTTTTATTTAACATTAGCTTCAATATCATTTATAGTGATTTACTTTGAGGAAGAAACACTATGCTCAGAAATTATCAGATCTTAGGCACAATTGTTTTTTAGATTGTTTATCTGGTAAATAAAATCAATTTCAGATCATTAAAAGCTTGAGAAATAGTCGACGACTTCCGAAATTGAACGTCGCCTGCCACCATAGTTCATAGCTAGTATTTATGTTTTCTGTACAAGGAATACAACCCAAGCAAGAAACTGCTCATGACTAATATGAAAACCATAAAAACCCTAATAAAGGCAAAGATAGGAGATCTCCATAATTAAATATGTGCGCTATGCCTAAAATCTGTTCTCTTCCTCTTCTGTCTTTGATACTTGTTCTGCCTTTTTTATCATTTTGCAGCTCTTCTCTTTTTTCATTGTCAACTTTTGAAAGTTCTTTGTGATAATGGTCACAAATGAATTTCAACTTAATTCTGATACTTTCCACTTCAAGAAGTTATAATTCAGGGATGGGCAAACTGACTTGTATAAAAGCAAAATTATTGCCAAAACTAACTTTCGAACAGAAATTTAACCAAACAACTTAGTATTGACGTTCAAACTGCAAATGTCAAGAAGCCCATTCTCGCACACGACAATGCGCGTCCACACATTGCCAATGTGGTGCGTGAGTGGCTTGATCAAAACCAAATCGAAACATGGATCTAGCCACCATATTCGTCAAACTGACAGCCATGTAATTTCAACTGTTTTGGCAATCTGAAGATTGGTCTAAGTGGTACTCGATATGCCAACTTCGATGTCCTCAAAAATAGGATTGATGAGGTTTTGCAAGATGGTTTGGGGCATGGCCTATATCAAGGTGTTTCCATGATGCCTGAGAAATGGCAAAAGGTGATCGACAACGATGGACAATATAATATATAAATTTAAATTATCATGAGTTTATCATTTGTAGTTTTTAAATACAATACAGTAATTGTTTTCAGCCAAGTAGAATGTAAAAGTATAAAGCGGTTCCTGATTCGTGATAATAAAAATAAAGTTACCTTAAGGGCACCCAAGTCTCTCTTTGGCCAAGAAGAGGAATGTTTAGAAAAAAGTAAAAGTAAGGATGAGATCAGAAGTAATCAGATTTCTGAGGCATGCTGTTTTAGTATTATACATCACTAAGGACACTACTGGAAAGCTTCTCAAGAGCAATCAGCACTAAGATTCAATTTATCCCGAATGTAGAGTAGATAAACTACGGCACTTAGTACAGCAAGGTTTTCTTCTCAAAGATGCTATTTCCATTCAAGTGGCAATAGCGCTGCTCTGATATCGTTGACGTGCGGAGATCCAGAAATGCCAAAAATAGTGCTTTTAACAGTGACAACAGTTGGGAACTTATAACGAAAAATTAGTGCATTAGTGAACCCAAAAGAAGTTAAGTTAGCCACTTTTGCTTTATTTTGTAATATTGCCCAATAGTTTTGATCACGCCACACTTTGTGCTTTGATAAAAGTTTAAATCACCGAACAGATTTAAGAGTAAAGTCGCGTTAACCTAGTTTGTATAACAACTACCTACGGCAGAATAACCAGCCTTTAGTTAAAATCAATAACAAAAAAATTAGAATAATTAATAATATTAGGTTGGAATAGGTCTCTGATCTACAAACATTCCGCCCAGCAAAAACAATAACGATTAGATAAGAAAAGTACAAGAACAGACTAAAAGCAAATTAAGATCTTGGTTTAAGTAATAGCTTTTTGCTCCATTGATCCCAAAGAACCAATGATATTATCAACTCCATAACGGCCAAAACTAATTGACAACAATACTAAACAAAAGAAAACATCAAAAAGAGGTTCCAAAAACTACAGTCAATTTGGGTAGTCAAAAATAAATTAGATTCAAGAAATCAAAATCAAGTGTGCTCTATAAAACTGAAAGTATTGATCAACTACGATCAGAATGAGGAACGTGGCAATCAATACATCAAGAAACCAGTAAATCGTAGAATTCGTGCAACAAAAAGATGTAAAATAATAATGAAATGTTTTGATCAAGATCAGCCATAACTAAAGAGTATCTAAATGAACTATAAGTTTTTAGGTCCTTTAGCCCAAATAGGTGTTGAAATTCAAAAGAAATCATCGAAGTCAATAAACAGAGATGAAACCTTTGTTTGAAATTTTAAAAACAAACCGATCTATTTTGAACAAAAGCCACTATAGTAAACCATATTGTCGACATTCATTCTTCATAAACTACATCAACCTAATCTCCATTTGAACAGTTATTAAATAGGAACAGCATTTAATAAGGCCGACTAGCTGTATTGTATAATCAGTCACATCAAACCAGAGCAAGCCCTCTTCCGTGCAAAATAAGTCACAGCAAAGCATCAATATCAAAAGGCCTAAATTTTCATGAAGCTAATTCTGTGCTTCTGATGCAAACGGTAAAGAAAGCAGAAAAATTTCACTTATGAATTGGAACTTGCAACTTAAAACTTTCTGACTTGATACAAAAGGGCATTGCGTGTCAAGTTTTTTATAATAAAAATTAGAAAAGGTTGGAAAGTTTGTGATGAAGACTAGATTTTTATTCATTTGAAGTAAAAACAGATAAAATATCCAAAGCAAAGGGAAATCTAGATAAAAATATGAAAACTGTACAATGATTTAAAAAAGAAGAACAAGAAGTCTTAAGACGACAAAGTAAAAGTTAACTACACCAAGATCATATTGACCATACAATTATCAAACTATGTATTATTATTTAGAATCAGTTTTGATAAATAAACAGTTTACGTATAACTATTTAATTGATTGAGAAAAAAACATTTTTATAGCAGCTTCGACAATAAATATTATTCATTTTATTAGCAATAAAATCTTAAAAATTCAGTAGGTATAGGTACTACATATAACAGAAACATAAAAAGCAATTTTAATCTTCGGAAATTACGAACCATAACCGTAAAAACAATAATATCTTTGTGCAGTAACAGCAAATAAGAAACACGAACAGAAGTCCACATATCTCATCAAGTTCGCGTATATGATTTATAATCACTAACCAACCCACCTCTTTTAATGAATCGAATACCGCCACTGCTCCGACGGCGCCGTCGTAGATCATTTTGCATGAAAAATGCATCCAATAATGCAAAAATTATTTCTTCGTTCCTTTATTGCATTTTTATTCTTATATTTTATAGAACGTACTGGACTTTAAAGGGATAAAATTGTTGCAACAAAATAACTAAAATAAAATACAAGAACGGCCTCTAGTTGGTTTCTAAAACTGTCGGATATGCTTTCATTAATAACCGAGTATTGTTAATTTATGTCCTGTTTGTTATAGCGTCAAACTAGTATCGTTTATTATTTATTATAGTTGAATGAATCGGTGATATCTTCTTGATATGAAATATTACATTCGACACTTGTTGGTACAGCAAAACTTGAACTGGCTTCTTACAACATCAATATTAGTACATAGTAAAAAAGTGCAAATTTGAATTTGAATAAAATAGTTTATTTACATGACAGAATGAAGACAATTTAGCTGATTCTTAGGCTATGGGGGAGGAAACGCTTTGAACTACGGAAATCTACAACGCAAATTTTTCCAATAGGGTGTATGTGTAAGCTGGGGTGACGACCCTCACTGGATATATTTACACATGCAAGCTTTCGTATTAACGCGTTACTGTTTTGCACCTCTATTTTCACTTTTTCGAGGGCAACGGTACATTTTGCAAAATTACACAACAATTTTTATTTCTAATATCTAATTTTATGTTAATTTTGGAATTAACAGCTCTGGTGAGAAATTATTTTCTAAATAAGTATCTTTGAATATTAAAAGACAGACTTGGTTGCGTTTCATTTCACGGAGGATGTTTTAGTATGAATTACACAAAAATCTACCGATTTCCCATTCTTACTAAAACTTCCATGAAAACTCTGGAAACACTTTTAATTTTGCTTACACAAAATTAACACAAATCTGATGCAAACCACACTTTAACTTTGAATTTAAGATAATGTGCTAATCAAAATTTGTTTGTTTGGAAAAGCGTAAGGATTAAGCCAACATCACAGATCATATTACCATCACCGAATCTCTTTAATCTTAGAAGACAATCATTAGCGAGAAGGCATGTTAATTTCCATACTGAGAATTGATTCAATTGCCTCTCTTTATTATGAGTCTGCTCGGATTAATTGTGACAAGATACAAATTATTGTATTCACATTCACAAAAATTAGAATTTCAGCCGACCAGACCCAATCATTTGCCTAATCTAATACATAATAGTAGACAGACAGTTAAATTTTTCGACATGCCTTTGGATCACTAGCATATCTGAATGTAATAGATTAATGGATTCCTTTACCCTAACTACTCATTTATCTTTATAGACTATCGCATATAATACACGATTACTAAACATGTACGGAAAGATTAATGTGAGATCAAAGCATTTAATATCAAATCCATTATGCAGCCGCGAACCACATCAGTTTGAGGATCACTGTGATAGTCCACTGCTTTAAGACATTTGTAAAAATTATTAAAATGTTTTACAGCGGCTGCTTAACGTCATCCCAAGTAGACCAAGTAAATATATCACTCATCGGGCATATTAAATAAATGGAATTGGTTCCAGCATTGAATCTTACGGAACTCTAGATGAAATCTTTTATTTGTTAGGAACAATGCCTGTTTGACACCAAGAAAGGCTGCCCTTTGCATTCTTTTATTTTGAAAGTCATTTTCTATAATATCCTGTTAGTCATTTTGCGACCTTCTCCATGTGGTAACCGCTATGTCCCAGGCCAATTCAAAACGTAAGATGCTCTGCAATTGTCTTGGTGGAAATAGGGCTTAGGAAGCGACATGAAATAGACTAATCCTGATACTCCGATTATTCATATCAATGGAAAACCTTGCAAGTTTTGATCAATGTCAAGTGTTTTTCTTTCAAAATGCTATCGGATTCCTTAATCAAATAATTCATGATATTGACAATACACACAATTTATAAAGTATTGGACTGAAAAACATCTCCACTGACGTATTAATCAATTGTTTTAAACATTTGTTTGATTCTACAAAAAATAATTTTTTTGCTCCCCGGATATGTTACTCTAACCTAAAATTATTTTTATTCCGTTCACTGACATTTTTTATAATTTCTTTAAGTTTGAAAAAGCTTCTTCTTGGATATCTCTTTAACTGTTTGTGGGTTTTATCCTATACAATCTTCCGTCTTATTCTAGCTCGTCACTTATGTTTTAGGCTTTCTTTCTGTGATGATGTTTTTGTTTCGTACTATTCGGTGTCTAAACCAATTTTTACAAACTGAACAACTACTTATCCATCTATTAACTTGTCCAGTTCATAGTACATTAAACTTCTCCATACCCTGTCTATATTTTGGCGTTTCTCGTAAGTCAAAGTCTAACAGATTTGGCTTTTTTCTTCCACCTTTAGTGGTTTAAAGACATTCTCTATTTGTTACTCACAAAACTGAGATTGGTAAGTAATGGGAAGCAGTGAGATAAAAGTTTTGTTCAAAATATCAGTAATCAAGAAATCGAGAGTAAAAACAGTCGAACTAATTCGATCGAAAATAAATTGATGGGATAAAAAACAATCAAAAGTCAAACGGCCAAACTCATTTGATTGCAAATTAAAAAAAAAAGAACAAATTATGACACTAACCTTTACTACTGCACCATTGACTACACGGACAGAGCGGCGATACTTTCAAAACACCCGTTTAAAAAATTATTTCTCTCTACAGTGCAAAAATTTCTGCTTTATGTATTATTAGATCTTTCACGTTTCGTCAAATATATCCAATAATTCTAATTTTGATCAAATTTATTCCATCGTGTTACTGTAAGATGAGTAATTCTTAAAAAAGAAAACAAATAGAACATATTCTTGTCTTAATATATTTAATTCTACTCAGATATAAAACTATTTACATAGTACCATTGAGAATTTAAATCGCCCTTGGAAGATGTAGACACTATCAAACAGGCTGTTTTGTTCCAAGTATTTTTCTCGTTCAATTCCCAAAACAATATGCACAGATGCACAATTAAGGTTTATGATCTTTCATTTCGTTACCCTACCAAAGGAAAATCGATATCCCTAAATTCGTGGGGAAGCCAAACAGGTTCAGAAAGAAAAGAAAGGAAGGCACTGTAAAAAACGGTAGAGAAATTGAAAGAATTGCAAGGGTTAGTAAAACCGGCGTATTTGTTACGTCTTAGCTTCCACCAACTCCTGTCACTTGCTCAATAAAAGTGTGTGAACCCTTATCATGGTTCTATTTCGAGCTGCAGTGTGTCCGTACAAACAAACTAACAAAAAAAGTAACCAACATCCCGTAAAAGTGTATTTGCAGGAGGAAATAACCTGAAAGCAGCTTCGCGTGGTGTCTGGAAATATGCAATCGTCGACAGTGTGTGATTTTCTTTTCGTCCCTGGAATTCCGTCGTCCTGTCAGTTTGTGGATGGCAACTGCCGATCTCCTTCCCACTGTAACCCCGGGTTCAGTATTGCGCTGTCTGACACATGTCTTTGCTCCAGAGAAAAGTGAAACTATTGGTATTTGTATGTATGTTCCTCTAGCCTGTTGTCCTAAGGTTCTTCTTTCTGAGCACTTCTCGGGATGCCGAGTTAGTTGTAGTAGAACTCTGTATGGAGGTGGGAACCACCATGTCGCGGTTTCGACAAGAACCAAGAAAACGGCGACACATTAAGCTATTCAAACACCACATAAGCATAGAAAAGAGTGGTACTCTAAAAAGTCCGCAATCATTGCCACAACGACTGCATTTGCGTCTTAGAATCCAATATCCAACAGCATGGGACTTAGAACAAGTCTAAACGGTTTTCCGCCAGAATGGTAAGAAACAAAACATCAACTTGAAAGTTCCTTGAGGAATAAGCCTTCTGAAAAGCTACCATATCACTGTGACTGGAGATTAGAGTTAATGTTTATATATTCTCAGACTATCATTGACCTAGCTGTTCCAGCTGATGCCCTTAATGCTATCCGTAGTAGAGTTTTCTGTTGTACTTGATGAAGTCGTTATCATGACGATTGTTAAATAGAATAAAGGAGTATAACTTCATGTATATATACCGTATGGTCAAACCATACTAAAACATGCCTTAGGATTTCTTCAACGATGAAGGGTATAACACTCTTTCAGGGTTTTTCTATAATTTTTAGATTGGTCTACTTTGCTATTTATGCATTTGCTGAAATCTTCATAAGTGCAGATTTATTCCATAAATCAATTTTGCATTCACATTTCACGTCTTCCAATAACATTTGTTTAGTTTTAAAACCTGCAGCAATCATTCTGTACTTTTCTAATGATTTGTTTTTAATAGCTTGACTTCTAAAATAAACTTCTTGGTATCATCAATTATGCTATCTTTTGTTGTAAAGGAGGTGGGGAAAATTTCTACCAGTGCTCAAAACTTTTGTCTATCTAAGACATCTTGTCTGACATAGGGCGGTATGGGAATTGTTTACATTTGCTACTGAAACTAGATATATCTGCGTTATAAAGTCTAAAACTGTCTACAACAATGTACAGAATATGAACTCTAGGTTATGAAGTTACTTAAAATACAATTATGCATATTTTGATAATGTCAAACAAGATCTAGATTGCTACTTAGAAAAGTTATTTGAGAATTTTATAGTGATATAGTAATAGTCAAGCCAACGCTTCTTACATCTCGATTGACTCTAAAGCAGTACATGATCATACAATAATCAACCAGGAAATTTCTTTGGTAGACAACTACCTAATAATCAATTTCCAAATGTCGTTTTCGAAGTAACAAGAGCAACTATAAATTTGAGAAAATCTAAATCTTAAGTCAGTTTTTCTCGAAGCCAAAAATTAAAACGCTATCAAAAAAGGTTGATAAACTCTAATCTATGGCATTGTATTAATCAGGATGTACTAATTTCGAATTCAACCGTTGAACTCTTGAATTGAATTCAGTGACTGTCGGTTTTTTCCAATAAAATAATATTTACCGAAATAATTTTTTTCTACCTTCAGATATTTACTACGATCTCAAATATTTTACAAAAGAAAAATCGACAACGTAGAATAATCTAGTAAAATTGTTTGTCGTAATTTCGTGAAATAATTTTCTCTGTCGGGAAACTCAGCTCCACTAAAATTCAAGTAAGACTCGATAAAAAGAGAAACTGCAAACGAAGCGTAATTTCAGGGGAATTATAAAAAGAGTAAAAAAGAGAAAAGCGTCAATTTTACAAAAGGCCGGAACTTCTCAACCGGATAAACTGATCAGCAATTTAAATTTAGAGCAGTCATTTTCATATTTTACCTTTTTTATAAGTAATTTAATTTTAAACGGGACTACTATTTAGTTGGAACAAAATTATTTATGTTAGGGTATACACGCAAGTTTAATTGATTGTTTTTGATTATTGAAAGGAAACAATGAACCATCGTTCTGAAATAATTAATTATTTTATTGATACATGACAATGAAATAAATCAAACTTTCTAGTTTGTTTCTTTTCATATTATCGAGATTATAGATAAGAGTTGAGATCTTGATCAATGCACGTGTAGGATATTATCATCGTGTTGCACATAAAATAGGGGTTGTTAGCATTTGTGGGTAGCCGCAAAAAAGGATAGAAAAAATGTTCAAAGGAAGAAGGGGCGCGCCATTATTATGAGCTCAATTTTAATCCGGCTTGATTTTATGACTGTAAATTGCACCTGCAATTTTGAGCTTATCCTTAAAGCCTCATTCAAGATTTTATTGCTAAGAAAATTATAACGAGTGTCCAAGAATCGATTTAATCGCTGATAACGATTAAGATACATTGTTGAAATATATAATAATAACCGCCATAATATTTCGGTCTGCATTTAAGAGTCGTAAAAAGTAGCAGGTCTACAATGTTTAGTTATATCATCTTATGTAGAAAAAATCCTTACACGGCTGGCAAAGTATATTAAAGAAGTTTTTAAAGTTATAATTAACAATTGTTTAGAAATAATTACTGAGACTAACGTACGTATATTGTTTACGTTCTATTAAGTAATGTAAAATGTCAGCAACTGTGCTAAGCACATCAAGAAATTAAAAACAACCACATCGCATCTATATCTGAGCTATCTACTGCATAACTACTAAGTAAACAAACCATAGTCTGTGATACGGAAACGACTTGCTCATCTAAAGCAGAGCGTTGCTTTGTCTAAACGCACAACGTTGGAGCTGTTTTGAATTTCTGTGTTTATGCAGTCAATTGACGAATGAATTTTTAATAAGATCAAAACAAAAATTAATTAAAAGAATGCAAGCAAACTTAATGAAGTAATACGTTAATGTATGCGATTTCGTCCTATATACGCCGGTTTAAAGTCAGTTCGAATCTAAACTCACACTCACCATGAAGGTCATCTAGTTTGATAAGTAACTTGTACATGCTTTATTATTTAGGCTTAAGATGTAGATTAGAATTTTAGTTCAATGTGTATCCTAGACTTAGGTTTTGTTTTGGAAATGTAATACTTGCTTTATTTTCTCAAATATGGGTTTATATTTCTAAATATGTATTTTTGTTATCTAACTTTCTCATCCTTTTGTATTGGTAAACTTTGGCCAAGATCCAAATTATTTTTTACAGAAGCAACTCATCAGCTTATTATGGAAAATTTGGCTGCAACATAAACTGCCCTTCGTTATTATCGAATTACATAAAATTAAGCAAATTCTTTTTCTGTAAGTTCTCAACTATTGGTTAGGAACTTCACTTTTAACTTTTTATGATACTTGTCTTTTTTCTTTTTATAAACTTTTTCCCGGTTAAGGACGATATTGAGAAGTGATTCATTAGGGAACATTGACTTCTGTAAATGATAGTGATTGTAACATAACAAACAACACATAACAGACGTTACCATTGACGCAGCTGTAATCATTTTTACGACTGCTACTTACGTTGTTGTTTTAGATTTCTTACTCATATGACCACCTTTCCAAAGCATACATCAGTCATGATTAAACAAGCATGTTTTTCAGCTCTAGTGAGCATCAAAGTTAGTAACTGTTATTGTCCTGAGAGACGCACAGGTTTGCATGTCTACCTCTTAACCTAAACGTCGCCTTGCAGGTTTTATCTCAGGTTCATGATATGCCTTCTTCTCGGCTAAAATACTAAAATGGTAACCCTCACGTCAATGTGATACTTAGCACGCTAAGAATCGCTACTAAAAGTTGGAGTAGCTAGGCAAAATTTTAGGGTGAGAGGAAGGGAATAATAACATCCGCAGTTACTAGATCTTGCGTCTTGGTCTAGGCCAATGACCACCTTATTCAACTTCAACGCTCGACGCTTCTTTGAAATGCTTTGCCTACTTCAATAGACTATTAGGTGCCTGTAGATCAAATAGTAGTGACTCAACTTAAGATACAAAGCAAATCACTCTGTGCTAAGTTCTTTTTTTCTGTTTGAGTCCTGTTTAAAATTCAATCGTTTTTAAGCCACTACTGCAATAAGATTTCTTAGCATTTCAATTTGTAATGGTGAATTGTAAAAGTGAATCGAAGATGAGGAATTTGTATTTGTGTTAAGTTAGTAGATAAAGAAAAATAAACGCAGCATTTCTGTAAAACTAAAACAGACAGGGCAGTGTTTACAAGGTGTTGACAAAATTGCTTTAAAAAGTAACGGTTTAGGCACTCCAAATATAATTATTATTGTTACTTGGTTCAAAATGTTCATAATGGCAGAAAAACGTATCTCAAGAATTGAACCATGGTACCATGTAATACATTTGTGCAGAAATAAAATGCAATCATGTAAAAATAAGGTCACTGATGTGACTATGATAAAAATTGTTTTTCCTGTTATAAGATTATAAGATAAGACACGTCCGTTTCATTTTACCAAGAGTAGTCGGTTGCAGGCATGACTTTTACTAATCTCTACTGATGAAGTATTCTTTTAAAATGCTAAAACATTTCAGCTAAAAAATATTCTTGTTATTTTTAAATGTGTTATGGTCCACATAAATGAGGCTCCTGCCACTATACTTACAAATTATCCCTTGTTAATTCTTGAAACAGTATTTTTGATACTTTATTGTCGCGGTGTCGTAGTGGAATTGCAGTGGTACACTATCTTGCACAAGCATTGCAATATGTAAAAGAAAACTATTAAATACCTCATTTGTTGATCGAAAATTAAAACAGTTTGGACCATTCCTAATCATGCACCCTTAAGACAAGATAGATAAACAATGTAGGTAGACAAGTAAATACTTTTCGTTTTGCTGCTAACATCAGTATCTAAAAACTAAAATTGCATCAATGTCAATTAACGTATCAAGTACTCAACTGTAATTTCATGAATTAATGGTGTTATCAATTATCAAGCTATTTTTCATAAACAGTTACTTCTTTGATTTGCTGTGAGAAACGAAGGAATAAAAGTTTGCCAACTTTGAAGAAAAATGAACAAACTCCTAATTTTGTGTTTTTATACTTCTGATACAAATACCAGATATAAATTTAAATACAATCGGGTTTTGTCAATTGAAGAAATCAGAAGAAACTCTGAATAGAGTAATGCGATATTTCCAAAAAAAATGCACCTAAAAGAATTTCTTGGACAAAAAATAGAACAGAAAGATCTAACAAGATGCAATGTATGTTAGGAGAAATATACAGTGTGAAAACTAGGGACTTGGATGTAGGACAAGCCATAAGAGCACACAAAAGGAAACAATACCTAACAATGATAGAGACAAGTGGAAGAAATCCGTGCTTTTCACTACAGTAATAATCGGCATGAAAGCAACAACAGCTTTTTTGCCCACTCCAATGATTAGCTCAGTATGTTAGTATTATCTGTTTTTGTGTGCTCTTAGGGCTTGTTTTGTGTCCAAATTGTTGGTTTTCACACTGCACAATTTGGTTGATGTAACTGTTGTCATTGCCCAAAGCGCATTTCTCAAGTATCCAGCATTGACACTTTGGTCCAAAATATTTTATCAACAACGCATCAAACGTTATGGTAAGTACAGGATTCTTGAATAATAAAAAAAGGCTAGTAGTGATTATTTTTTAACTTGCTCTTCGAAAATGCGAGTAGGTACCATTACAACAGAAACTTAAAAGTTAAAAAAATGCTGCACTGGAAAGAACCCAAACTGAGTGTAACGTTATTTTGCGATAATGGCAGATGACTTAACAATTCTTTATTTAGCGTCAACCACATTATTACAGCCATTTGGAGAAGATTTAACTCTTTTTCATTTAACTCTTCTTCATTTTGATCGTTTCGGTGATCTCGTTATCCGTTTCTTTGGTGTAAGTACAAAATTCTTAATCCAACGCAGAAACTTACAGATTCACAATGTCACTGAGATTTTTCAAATGTAAAAGCAATGAAAACACATTATGAATACTTGCAGATGCTAAATAAGTACACTGTTAAGTGCAAGATTGTACAAAAGTGCCCCAGAAAATTCAAGAAGGTTTGCTATTATTACGTCCAATTACAACTTCATTGAAAGAACTCCACAGACAGTAAATCATTTTGATATTTAAGAAGTTTATACCCGATTTAGCAATATTTTTTCTGGGGATGCATCATTTTTGAGTAAAACTATTTATAAGTTCTTATCTTAACTAAATTTTGTCATCAGGAAACCATGGAGTAAAAACGATTTATGAAAATGAGAATAGATTTAGGGTTGTAGTTACTACAATAATACTGCTTTCGTCAACTTAATAGTACTGAAAAACATTATTTAGTGTTAAATTAATTATAGTAATTACTTAGTATATGCTTGTTATTTTTAAATTAGAATAAGTAATTGTTACGAAGAATGTTTTCCAATCTAAGGAAAATGAAATATTTCAATCTAAGAACTAATCGCGAGTATCAATAGATACTTAATCTTTAAATACCTTAAATTAATTCTTTATGAATTTTTCAAGAAAAAATTTAATCTTCTATATTAGAATTATGTGTGTTTTTAAATTAAACATAACGGTTTATACATTTTCCTATTAATATTTAGATATAGAATGCCGGGATAAGAATGTTTTGGACAGTTTTATAGTTCGTCCCTTAATAATTCAAGACTAAACCGACACTAATGGTGATTCGCTTCATTTAAAAAAAGAAAAACGAAAAACTAATATTTGTATCTTCCTGTTTGTTTTAAGAACCAATTTGTAAACATATGCATTTTTATTAACTCATTATAGTGAAAATTAAAATTCAGTTTTTCGGCTGTTTCTTATCTTAAAATATGAAAACGTTTATCATCAAAAAAGCTTATAAATAAAAGGGTAAAAAATAATTAAAATTTTTTATCTACTATATGTATATATTACATAAATCCAATTCAGACTAGTGGTAAATATAAATCTTTAAATTTTTAATTTCGTCGTCTTTTCTGCATTTTAATGAATTTCCAAAATAGAATTTTAAAGAATAAATTCCTACAAACTCGAATCTTCCTTTGCTACATCAGGAGTAAGTTCCGCGTAACTATGGTAACACCAAACAGATACTTGTAGCAGTTCCGGGAACTCCGGGAGCTGTGAGCTTTGAGTTTACAATCAGCTCCGGAAACAACTGTCTCAACGCCCGGAGTCACCAATCGCAAAGTTCTGCTTTCAAAGGCAGAATATTTCCGGTTTTGTTATATAAATTACAATTATTATTAAATCATATTATATAAAAGATTTTTGTTGTTATTAATTACCATCGAAGAGATTTCATTATGCCATTATACATAGATATAAATCACGTTTGACTAGTAATTGCTAAAGCTAATATGGCTATCACTATTGTTTTAATTGCCCCATGGTAATAAATAATCCCATGCTCGGATGGACAGCACGGTTCAAACAGGTCCGCCCAAAAGGACTCTTCGGCAGCAAATCATTCGTAACTGCCTGCCTGCCCTGCTTTTCCTTTATTGTATTTTTTTATTAATATTTATTATTTATTAATGTTTTAAAGCGGACAGCCGCTTCAGTATATTAGTATTCAAGCCGCTACTAAAAAACTTTATGGTGGGTACTTATTCTTTGATGATCTACGTAATATATTATTCGATACTATTTATTCTAAAATAAGACGAAAAAAATATTTATATATTTAAGCGAAAAGAATTCGCCTGAACTTTCCCATGTTACTGCAATAAAATATCAGATGATAACGCGTTATGGAATTTTTAAAAAATTAAATTTTTTAATTTTCTAACATCCAAAACGTATAATTCTGTCAAAATTTTAATAATCAATTTCTTGCCGAAAGTAAAAACGTCCGAATACCATACAAATTGGAAAAATAAAAATAACAAATTGTTTACATTTTAATGAATTTATTTCCGACTTTATTAATTTTTTTACGGTCATTCATTTTTGTTTTATTTGTTAAAATGTATCTAGTTATTACGTCTATATGTAAATTTAGCTAAACTTATCTGTAATTTCTGTCAGTTTTTACTTTTTGCGGGTTTACAATCAAAATATACGAATCACTATAAAAATTCTAGATGAGAAATAAAATCGCCATAAGGTAATTATGATTCATTATAAATAAAAAGACGACGAAACGTGAACGATCTTAGGAATGTAACACTTGTATACAGAATGTTTCAGCGAACTGTAGACGAAGGATAGCAGTGTTACTAATAAGTATTGTAAGAAGAATTATACAGAATGATAACCTCTTTACAGGGTGATCCATAAATTGTGACATATCAATCTGTTGTTGTTCTGGATGGTCCACCGTTTGATATTTTCTCAACTTTTATTCTTTTAGTTCATTTCATACAGCATTCTGAAGGTCTAAACCAAACCTCTTAGGCGTCATTCTAATTAATCTGAAAAAAAAATTAACCAAATCCTGATAAATTTTAATCAAAATAAATGTAACGATTATTTCTAGATTCAGCTAAATACTAAATGACAACTCTTAAAATGCAAAGATTAAACCTTACCTTTATAAAAAATTAAAATACTAAAAACATTCTTTATTATTACTAGGGCTAGTCAAAAAATTTGAAAAGATTTTGCAACATACAATTGAACAATGTCAAGACGATTAGGCTTAGATCCTGATAGTATATAGGTATATAGAAATGAGTAAGAAACTATTGAGATATTTAATAGAAGAATCAATTAGAAAAACAAAAGATGGGTGTTTCGCACTTTTATAGAACATCCTGCATAGTTGAGAATAATTTTGGAACATAATGATTGTTTTTCTGTACCACTTTCCCTAGTAACATTCTTCGATAATTCTACAAATAACGACCCTATCCTCCAACAACAGTTCGTTAAAATACCCTGTATATTCATTATTTTGGTTTAGCATTGAACTTATTTAAAAATAGGTAAAAACTTTTTATTGGGTCAATTGATAAATCTTACTTTTGGTTAATTAAGGATTCCATGACTTATTTAAATAAGTTTTTGCTTGCCGTAAAAGGTAACTAACAGAACTTGTATGACTCCCCTGTCGTGCCACCTGTTCTTAGAGCGCGTGTTTGACCATACTGTTTTTGTAATTCGTGCCTCCACAAGCTTGGAAGATTGAAAGTTTGAAGTTCTTGTAGAAGAAATACAAACAAACAGTTGACTCCATACCAGCTACTATAGCTGTCTACCTGCAATGTAATGTTTACTATAGCAGAATTGAACTTACTGCACCTTATTCAGCAAATACCACCTCTATTTATTCTTTTAAGATATCTTAATGGCCACAGTCTCCTCTAGGAAGGATCCTATACTGCTCTGCAAAGCAAAAAGACCGTAACTCTAAAAATCATAGCCTTGAGATATTGAATAAAACATTTTTTGATTTTCTTCACATTTATATAAGATAGGATATTTTAAAAATTGACCTGCATCACTTATTTTTGAAGTTTGGACTTTTTTGCTTGGCATACAAATGAATTTTAATGCAAAGAATTCAGTAAAACCTTAAACTGGGTTTTGTTTATTTTTTGAGTTAAAGACTTTTTGCTGTGCAGGTCAGTTTTTAGAGACTGCAAATATTGTTCTCCTGACAGTGGATGGTTTGCTAAAGATGGCAGCGGCGTACAGGACTAGATGCAAGTAGCAGCATTGTGTGGTGTCGATAATCGCTTTTTTCTCGTTTAGGAAACAGAATGACTGCCCTTTGGAGTTGTTTGACGAAGAAAGATTTGGTGTCGTGCTGCACCCCGCCCGAAGCCGTCGGTACACTAAGATATCCATGGGCTAACTTGTCAGGGTGGGGGTAATTTTCGATAGGTTCCGCGCTAATGCGTGGTGGTTGTGTTGTTTGTTCGTGGAATGTTAGGCATCACTGAGTCTTCTTGAATTTTTTCTCAGTAGATTTTTTGGGCTGTTTGTCGCCAGCGTCAGTGGTTAGTTAGTTACATGCTAGCTCGTTATGGAGACTGCTAAAGACCATCGCGTTCTCCAGGTCGTCGCCCACCATAGTCCTACACAGAATTATCAGCTCTGTTTCCTCATTAGTTTGAACAACATATCTTGCCAGCAGCTATCTCTTCCTCATAAATTCTGCGTTAGGTTTGTTATTAGTCTGCTTCCTCACAACCATACCCAAAGCCAGAAACAGAGGACAGTGTTGCACTTTGTAGCGAAATCGGTCTTAGATTCTTCTATGTCGTCGTCAGCGGCATCTCCGAAAATGAGTTGTGATGCGTTATGGCTGCTGTTTCATAGTGATGTTCTTCGGTGCTTCGTAGCACTCGTCTGTAAACTTTTCTATTAGATTCCGGCAACAGAATGGTGCATGCAGTGTGTAGCCGTAGAAGAGCTACTAGAACCTTGCTGTTTGCAGCCATCTTTGACACCAATGTTGATTGTTTCAATGGTTCTTGCTATGTTTTGGCTCCTGTTCGGTTTTTGACCACTTTACACGCTCTTGAGTTCTTCGAAGGTGTAACACATTGAAATTGCCAATTACTACCTGGGCCGGCTGCTTTCCAGGGGTGGTTTGCTAACGATTGTAACGGGCCACAAGGCTAGATGCAAGTGATAGAGTTTTGTTATGGAAAACGTGTTTGAATCACTCTGAAAAGAGCAAAGAGCAATTATAGCTTTTTCAAAGTTTAAGAGTTTTTCTAAAATAAAAAGCAATATTTGAGGTTAGAGCTCAGTAAGAATTGAATATCGAACTGTCTGAAGTCAGCGATGTAAGGTCGGAATCTGTTTCTTGCTACTGCTGTTTGTATCAACCGAGACCAATACTCATTTTGCTAATCGTTGAAGTTCGTTTACTGCTTTGACTTGAGCATGTACTTCTCTAATATTGTTGTTATCTCCAATTTATCTTTTGGCAACTCGCATACACAGATACAGAGACTTTCTCTCAACTACGGTTTCTAATGCAAGTAGAGCAAAAGAATTCTCTATAAAACTAAAACTGAAAAAAATCGAGAAACAAAGAAATCAAAGCATTTATGAAAACTGCACTATCTCTTTTGCGAGCAAACGCAGACTAAAACTCAAGACAACTTAAAGCAAACATTAAGACAGTCTCATTGGCCACATCCTGTAGAAACTGGTTAAAGTCTACTTGGATATCATTTCAGCCCTTTTTTAGCTAAAGCACACGTGCAGTATTTTCTGTGTATGCAAACAAACGCATATGCATGACCATCGACCTTTAGTTTGTAAAACTAACAAGAAAGAGCCTAAAAATTAAATTATCTACCTTTGACATCCGTTTTCCGAGAGAAAGAAACAGAGACCAATCATGTACTGAATGCAATAAAATATTTTTTCTTATTTATTTAAGGCAAGAATTGATATGTCTACGTAAATGGTAATTAGACTAATGCTAGTTGGAAAGTTTAAATTACAAGGAATGATATTTTAGACTTTCTAAACGTAAATACAGTATAACAAGCATTTTTATGTAGCAAAGGTACTTTTTAGGCAATAGCTTGCATTTAATTTAAAAACATACTCTTGTCAAGAATTTCTTGATGAACAAAATTACCTTCTCAATAAAATTTTGAAATTCTGTCTCGGAGAGTTTTTAATTTGTAGGTGGACACATGACCATATTCGAAGTAAAGACAGTTTTTTTTGATTAATTTCCTCTGCTGTGCTAAGACTACTGTGATGTCTTCCAATAGTAAAAGTGTTGATTTCCTTGTAGTAGTTTTATACAGGATGAAGAAGATTGTTTGGTAGATCTGAGTGAAGCTTTGTAGAATTTCATATAATTAAGAAAAATATTTTTCTTTAGCTTTCTTCTGAAAGAGAAAAGCGGTGCGAGTTAACAGTGAAAAAAGCTGAAGGCAAATTACAACTAAATTTTAATTAATTGAATAAAATGTTTTAATAAACATGAATAAGAACCAATCTTATCATTTTTTTAATAACAAGAAAAAAGAGTCGGTAAGTAGCCAAACGTATTTTATAAAAAAGATTTACCGTAAACCTTTCATGTTTTAATTAATGTAGTAGTATCTTATGTTGGAGAAAGCACATTTATAAGATTTCGGTGTCCTTTCTGCAACAACTGCAACCGTTCCTTGCTGCTTGTTCGCTTCGTACGCCTACGTGTATCAAACCTGTTTAATCTAAAATATACAAAAGCCTAAAGGCAAGACCTTCTTATAACAAACTATATTAATTTAGTTTCTGTTCGGTTGGGGCACGAATAAACCATGACAATTAATCGCAACAAATTCGATCTATTGGTTTTCTTACCATCTATACATAAAAAGAAAAAACAAATCAATGATATATTTTCTACCTATTATAAAATAATAATTTGTGTCATGCATTTATTATTTTGAATAAATAGAGGAATTTCTATTTTAGGTTTATACAACTCCTTTGTTTCATTTCAAATACCAAATGCAATATCTAGTTGCTTTTGCAAAGTTTCTTTGAGTATCATCTACACTTAGGCTATAACTCTCTATTGTACAAATTTGTCTAGAAAGTCTAGATTATGTTTTTCTTAAAGATCCAATCTTAATCTCATTTGGAAACTGCACTACTAACTAATTTCTCTTAATGAACTACATCTCCAGTGATTGATTTCTTAGTATGCAAGTTTTTGACATATCTAACTAAGCGCCGGTTGTTCTACCAATTCGTATCTATTTTAAGTCAACACACTACAGTGCGAACTCTCATGAAATACATGAATAGGATTCTAAATTACGACTTATTATGCAAGCAAATAATTTGATAAAATAATAAAAAATGGGTTTAAAGAAAAACTGATACTAACAAATTAAATAAAGAAATGTAGAGACTTTGATAGTCATCTTACGTGAAAGAATACTGCTAAATATATTCCAGACTAATTGGAACTGCTACTTGACGAAACTCATAATAAAGTTAAAAAAACTTGGACAATTAGAACGATAATTTCTCAGTGACCTAAAACTTTCGTATGTTGAAAACTAACACGAAGCGCCAAAACTACATCAGCAAACTTTCTTTCGTTTGGCTGAAGTTATTGATAATACTGATTAGAACAGCAGATTTATCAACCAAACTGAGAATGATATTTGCTACAAAAGTGTCCACTAGGAAAAGGGACATAAGGTAGCAAAATTGTCCATTATCCGTTACACTTTTCGTTGTTTGCTTCTAAGTCATCTAAAACGTCACAGAAGCGGAAGTTTCTACGACCCTCTCGCTCCACTGCAAACTCGCTGCCTACGTACTATTTTCCCACTACCCTGATGGACATTATTGAATTTCTAACAATCCAGCTCAATGTTTGGACTCGTATGCAAAGCTGATCTTCTGCGACAGTACGAAAACAATGTCACACTCAGAGTATACGATGGATTGCATTCACCGCAAGAGTATTCACAATAATTCAAAATTTAGATATTTCTAGCATACCAACAGTAATTAAAGAAATTCTAAACTATTTTGAATCGTTTGTTTTATTCTCAGTTCGATTTTCGCAAAAATATTTGGAAAATGTCGACTTTAGAAAAATGTACTATTTTTAGTCTGAAGTTGTTTGTTTCAATCTTCTATTAGTCGCATCTTAACACATCTACTAAAGAAGGTTAGTCAGAATCGAGAGCAGGTTTTAAAAGTTCAACTGTTTTTTGACCATAGTGGTAAGATAAATTTGGTTTTCTGGAGGTGTGACATACATGTTTTGACGGAAGTGGTACCTGCTCTTTGTTGTCGTGATGGGACGACAACACGAGGTATCGTGGTATACTTGGTTCGCGGTTTCTCCTTGTAGATGTGGAAGTGGGGGTGTTATTGTTGTGCTGTGTTGAGTTGTTTCGTAAAACAGTAAAATTTTAGTGACAACCTTCCGAATGTAACTACATACTAATCTTAAAAGTGCTGAGTTGTCTGTATACAAGAGCGGTGTCAAGTAGGATGTCCATCAACTCGGGGGTTAGGTAGGTTAGGACAGAAGACGGGTGTTTGAGTTTCCTTCTGGAAAGCAAGATTCTAGAGGTTTCAAGAACGGAATCGGTAATTGATCATGGACCTACGTCTGATGAAGGTTTGGTAGGTGTGTAACAGTGCTCGTCTAAGTCTGGAGAACAAGCTGCGCGACTAAAAGTGATGCTGAGGTATTTTACTAATGACGAAAGTTAGAGGCGGGAACCTCATGGTAACTGGATGACGTTGGCTCATGACTATCAACAAAGGATGTTGACATGTCAGTCGTCAAACTGTTTCAATACTTGGGTAAATATATGAATTGATTTACACAGCAATCTACTTTCTCATGTTTTCTATTGTGCTTGAGATATACTAGCCAACTGCCTTGAATTTCTTTGCTGCTTACACTCGACTACTCACGCACTCATGAACCCTTCATTTCTTTAAGATCTCCTTGTTTTTGCAGACTTCTTTCTATTTAACGACGATTATTATTTATTGTAGATTCAGACTCTACTTCTATACTTACTGGTACTTGCAATATTCAGCATTAAGGGCGTTTAGGACTTCACATAACAAATTGTGATGTTAGAAGTTTATGCTATTAAGAGATAAACATAAAAATTAATTTCAATTAAACTGTTCACGTTCCCAGACCTCAAGTGAATAAAGATAAAGCATAAGATATTATTATAATAGTTTTATTATTTAATCCTAGTTTTTGTTCTGGTTCGCTACTATTAATTTGTAATTAATAATTATAATGGAATATCTTTGTTCTTCTTTGTGCCACCTACTTTTAAACTGTAATATTCTGTTATTTATGATTTAAGTATCATAAGTGGAACTAATAACTGATTGTGAGTCTTATTCTGATTATATTGATATGAATATTGTAAATTTCGCTCAAGGTGGTACATTTCTGTCACCTAAATTTTTATTGTGTCTCTACAACGGTATCACTATCAGGTTCTT
Organism: Ignelater luminosus; assembly: GCA_011009095.1. Classification (NCBI taxonomy): domain Eukaryota; kingdom Metazoa; phylum Arthropoda; class Insecta; order Coleoptera; family Elateridae; genus Ignelater; species Ignelater luminosus. The sequence goes on from VTPC01007140.1 coordinate 93,093, forward strand.
AGAGTTTCAGTAATTTATCTTGTTTATACCTCATTAATATTAATTAGCAATTTTATAATATTCTCATTTTGTTATTTTACATCAAAGAGTCAATTAAACGCTAAATGGTCTAATTAGAAATAAATAGAATCATATTAATATTGCATGTACCACATATATCAAGAAACAGATTTTGCCTTATTAGGAACGGATTGCTGATCATCCGTCTTTGAACTAATTCCAAATAATGAAATGCAAAGGGTATAAATTACGGTTTAGTAGCAGACAGCAATAGCTGAAGGCTAATTTCCGATGCCCAAGTTCATATTAAATTTATATTTGACAGGTTTAAAAGCCTCCTATGACTTAAAGTTATCCCTAAATCAAAACCCGATAATTGCCTCTGTTTATAATCCACAAATACTTACGTCTATATTTTTCTATTTTATTTACGTTTTCATTTTTGCCTCTTTATTCCGTTGTGCTTAAACAAAGGGGATAAATCAAAATGGCATATTGAAAGTGAAAATAAAAAATCCATCACATCCTCTACAATTCTATTGAAAGGCATTGATAACCAATATGTAAAATCCGGGGGATCGCTAACAATAACGCAGTCGACCGCAATTCTCCGGGAGTAACGTGGCGCGAATGTGAACTAAATCCGGAAGTGTCGTGGGAGACGTGTAGCAGCCTATTTGACACGTGTTAGGAACATCGCCTAGCAATGTCCTAATAAAATAGGGATGAATCTTTTACTATTTCTGATTTATATTTTATAAAATAGTCAGATCTTCAATTCACAATTAATATTATAAAATTAGGAAAAAAAACTGTCAAAATGATTTATGACACAAAATTAAAAAATATTTTAGAGGTATAGGTAGGATGAGAATATTTTATCCATTAGTAAATAAATCAAGTGTGGACTAAATGCTATTACGTTTGTTAATTCACAGTTAACTTGATGTTTCCTAAAGGACGCGTGTCGCTTTCAGATATCCTACATGCGGCCCTCTAATCTTTATTGTGAACAATAGAGGCACGTTTGTCGAATTTTATAGCCGCTGAATTTTGATGCAACGTTGTACTCTTTTTGTAGGAAGACAAAACAAATTTAAATTTATTTATTCAATCGAATTGATTTTGAAAACTTTTGAAAATGTTAAATTGCAAATAGATATACAAATCCTAGATCAGAGATTTACAAGAAATTTACAAACGCTAAATTAAGTCTAATCTGAAGATTCATGTAGTGGCAAAATTTCATTATATTGATTTTAGAAAATATCAGTGTAAATTAAATTTCCGTTTTCTTCTGAATTAAGTATAAAATCGATTATGAATTGATTTAAATAAATCGTAATTTAGAGGTTAAGTCTATTAACAACCTCCTGATGATTATCGAACAAACAGTTTTATCGAAGTTAATGAGCCAAAAAACTAGTAATTGGATGTACCAAATTTGGTGACGAAATACATCTTATGGCATTGAAAGAATTTCAATCATGATCTGTTCAAAACATTTCAAACTATTCTTGAGGTATTTTAGGTACATCAAACATTACAAGTTTTTATGATTCAAGAATTTTTTCTGACCGAAACCCTTCCATGCGATATTCTAAGAATTGCTAAAATGGAACTTGTCTATTTTTCTCTTATGGCAATTGAAGAATACAACATTTCATTCCTTTAGTTATTTTCTAATGCTAGCTCGCCTAACAACATTCTTGTCTAATCTTCTTTACAGCCCAGCTTGTCTAAAAATTAACTCTGGTAATACCTGCATTGGTAATAAGATTATTGACATTTTGCATTACTGAGATAAGACTTCACCTTTAGCTTAAATAACCAAAGATACGTCAAATACCTAGTACTTAGAGAAGACGTTATGTACTTAATTAAATACATAGACAAATCTACAGATGCAAAATTATACAAAGCAAAGATTTGATTTAGTACTCACTTTTTCTGACATCTAGCTTTCTACTCTACTTGGCTTACAAATGCCCTGTTATTTTACATTATGAGCAAAATAAAAAAAATTAAAAAACCAAAACATAGTCGCAGTAATCGTGTCTAGTAATGCTCGGTTTTAGATCTTTGAAGAAGGTTAATAGAGGGCAAACAAACCTTGTCTTATATTTCTATTTAGCTCTCTTAAAAAGGCTAGTAGGAGACGAAAAACCGAATTTGAATTACTCCAGGTAATCAGTTGAAAATCAAAACTCGTGTTTCTGTGTAGTTCTCTCAAGAAGGTTAATATAGGAGATAAAGGCACATCTGTTGAAAAGTGTAGCCCGATCTGCATTCCTATATTTAGCACTCATATTTTTTTGAAGTTTAGCTTTCTACTCTACTTGGCCGTTTTTTTGTTGTCCCCATTATTGAACCTAGTGAGCAAAATAAGAAAAGTCAAAGAATCAATAAAGCAGTCCGCAAATTTATTTTCTGTTCTTCTTCATTATAAAACTCAATAAGCAAAGTAAGACAAATTAAAGGCCCAAAAACGCAATTGCAGTATTCGTATTCACTAGCATTTAAATTTTTAAATGTTAATAGAAGGCGAAGTCCAATCTTGGGTCACTACAGGTAGCCCTTTGAAGATTGAAGCCTGACTTATGTTTATAGTGACCTCCCTTAAGGAAATTAATGAAGTGCCCATTGAAGGGTGTAAGCCGACCTGTTTGGCTTATTATCTTTTATTTACCATTACAGAACCAAATGAGCAAAATAAGAAAAATTAAAGAACCAAAAACGTTATACTGTAATACTTGTACCTAATAAGGCCCAATTACAGACAGTTTCAAGAATTTAAGTATTTATCTAAGTACGAGGGCTGTTTGACGGAAGCGTGACTTTCCGCTAGATGGCGCTGATATCGGTAAATCGAAAACATTAGCATATACGTCAGTCTTTTAGAGGCTTAACCTCCAAATTTCATGTCAATCTGTGAAATAGTATACATTTGGCAGTCATAGAAATCAATCAAGTTTGTGCTATTTTGTAAATATGGAAAAACGTGAATTTCGTGTTTTAATTAAACATTATTTTTTACGTGGAAAAACAGTGAAAGAAACTGAGGAGAAATTACGGAAATATTACGGTGAATCTGCTCCATCGCATGGAATGGTTTCCAAGTGGTTTAATTCATTTAAAACTGGCCGTATGAGCACTGACGATGGTGAACGCCCCGGGCCCTTACAAACGGTCACTACTAAGGAAATCGTTGACAAAATCCATAATATGGTAATGGCTGATCGACGTTTGAAAGTGCGCGAGATAGTTGATGCTGTTGGCATCTCAATCGAACGGGTGCATAATATTTTACACGAACATTTGTATATTAAAAAGGTATCGGCAAGATGGGTGCCGCGATTACTCACAGTGGACCAAATGAGAATTCGTGTTCAACCTTCAAATCAATGTTTGGTCATGTTACAACGTAATCCAGTTGAGTTTTTTCGCCGATATGTGACTGTTGACGAAACCTGGATCCACCACCATACCCCTGAGACAAAGGAACAGTGAAACAATGGATATCACCAGACGAACGTGCACCAAAGAAGACTAAAATTGGTCACTCGGCTAATAAGGTCATGGCGACTATTTTTTGGGATTCTAAAGGCATAATCCATATTGACTATTTGGAAAGGGGTAAAACAATAACTGGCCAATATTATGCTGATTTATTGACCCGTTTTGATGTTATCTTAAAGAAAAAACGCCCACATTTGGCACGTAAGAAAGTGCTCTTTCATTACGACAACGCCCCATCTCATTCATCTGCAATTGCAACCGCTAAATTGGTACAATTACGCTACGAACTGCTTCCCCATCCACCATACTCACCGGATCTGGCCCCAAGAGACTTTTTTTATTTCCGAATTTGAAAAAATCTCTCGCAGGAAAAAAATTCGCATCAAATGAAGAGGTTATTGCTGCAACGCAGGCCTATTTTGACGAGTTGCCAAAAGAACATTTCTCAGAAGGCTTAAAGAAATTGGAAAGTCGTTGGACTAAGTGTGTAGCACTTGAAGGGAACTATGTTGAAAAATAATAACAAAAATCTAGGCTAAACCTGTTCTTTATTGAAATGTCACACTTCCGTCAAACAGCCCTCGTATAACCTACCCTCACGGGAAAATAAAATAAGCGCTCTTTGTTACATCATTGGTTACTATGCCTCAAAGTGTCATGGATAGGGCAAGGATATAACTGAAATAAACTCAACTTTCTGTTACACTTTGACTTTTATCGACTTCGGATTTTTACGGTAACCCATACACGGTGTTTTTGATTAAAACAAACTTGACCCTCCAAATACTGATCAGAAAATGAAACAATTTCTTTAAAAATTCTAAACAGCACATGATTTAAAAGCGAGATTTGTCTACGCTAATTGAGCTGATCATAATTTGTTTCAAGTCAACGTCATGAATCTTCTGCTTTGTTCTACAGTTTCATGGTTTGGAAAATTTTGAATCCCACAGACTTGATTTTCGTTTCTGAAATCTGCTTTGACTGGTCCTTCTGCAACCAGCTTTTGATTTTTGTCTGAAAATGTATGGTTAATTTCTTTCATTAATGATTTAGACAAAATTGGGCAGACAAGCTTATTGGAAGGACTGACAAGTTAAATCTAACACGCATGCCGTAATTGCAGCTGTGAGGCGATTTTGTGGTTAGATGTTACTTGACCCTACCCTCTACCTCACCATAAACAAAAAGATATGTTATTTTGTCTTTTCTTCTATTTTTGGAAGATATGAATCCGTAAAGACTGTTTCCTAGCAGAAATAACATTAGTTAAGTACAAAATAAGTCACACCGAATTCTTTTTTTCAACATAACTCCATGGTTGTGTACGGTCTAACAGTGCACATTCTAACATGTCGTATTAGATATACACAGACGCAGCAGAGCCAGTTTGGCTTTTTAAGAAGATTGCGCATTGTAATGTGTACTGTATACTTGTCAGAAAAATCAAGGCAAATCGAAATTCTTAAGTCTAAAACCGAATTGATTATCTGGACGCATCATACTCTATTTCCATCAGCAAAGGTTTAGTAGTGATGAGCAATAATCATCCTCTGACATTAAAAATTGTGTAAAAGTTTAGATATTCAGAGTTTAGCCTCTTTATACTCCTACAACGTGTATAACTTCTTCGGAAAGTTTAACTAAGGGTGAAAACTGTCCGCGGGCTCTCAAAAGTGCCATATGGAAGAGAAGATTAGTAAGAGATATTGTATATTGATGATTTTAGTACAATGACAAAATGTAAGAGAATGGGAGAAGAGGGCAGAATCACTACTTCCCATGATAAGAAACCTAACAAGTAAATACGTATAGACTTGTTATACTTATTAACAAGAAAAATAGTTTTCACTTTATAACTTTGTACAGCAAAAGAATAACATTGGCAAAAACACTAAATACATGCTATTCAGTAATAAGGCGTTGTATTTAAAAAATGTCATTGTAACAAACAATTCAAAAACATTTTTTTCGTAGTTATTCCGAAGCAGATTTTTTTAACGCCCTTTTTGTCTTTCTTTTCTGTTCTTATTCGCTGTTGACATGTTATATTCGGCTTGAAAGAACAAGAACATCAATAAATTGATCTTCGAAATAGGCAACATTTTTTCTAATTTGATCAATTTCCTATTTTTTTTATGGTAAACCACGAATTTCGCGCACACTGTAACGGACTTTGCTATATATCGAACTTATGATTAGAGATCAGAAAATATGCAAGAAGAAAATTCAATTGCACTTAAAAAATGAAACAAACGATACTTTTTTGTTGTTATCTGGCCACTTTTCAAGACTCAATGAACTACTAAAGCAAAACTCATTAAATTTTCAGACCCGTCAACCCTACCATACAAAGTAAAATTCCTTATTTTTTCGAGAAATCTTCAAGATAAAGCCTGTATTGAGTAAACTTTTGGAAAAAAAATAACAAATTGTAGAAAAGACACATGACAACATATTAAGCTCAAAGATTTAGTAAAACCGTTTAATAGTGCCTATGAATTTAGTGGCAAATTTATTACTTGGTATTTACCTAAATGGCTTTTAAAAGTCTTAGATAGGTCTGCAGAAATATAATTTCCTACTTTAACAAGAATTATTCTGTTTGTTAAATTAAAGGAATTTCTGTAGAAGCAAGTTAATCCTTTTACAAACCAAAACTCTTTATGTAGAAAACAATAAAGCCATATGCTTCAAACATCGGACAATGTACTATCGCGGCAAAAAAAACCGAGGCATACTTGTCTGACGATATGTCAGTTCTAACAAAATTTCTTTCTTTTGCAACAGATGGATACATTCTAGAAAGATATTTACTTAACGTTTTCTTAAAAGTAACAATGGAATTTTGAGAATGTTAATGGTAACTTTAAATTTTTCGAAATATCTATTAAAATTAATGAAAAATGCATAAATATGCAATATATGCAAGTAACAATTAGGTTAAATTGCCTTTAAATAGCATAGAAATTTGTACCTAAATATGCACAGATTAAAGAAAATGCGTTTTGCATAAAATCTGATCTCTACGTATCACTAACATATTAATAATAGCTCCATTTTATTTGACTTTAGATGGCAGGCAGTAAGAAAATTGTCAAAAAAAACGAAAAACTGATGACGTCATGTATCTGAATGGAAATTCTACTAACAGACGTGTTGAAAAATGCTAGAGTATATAAATCAGATTTAATATCTCAAAGCATTAGTGTTTTTTTTGAAAACAAAATGATTTAAAGAATTATGTTTCTTTTGACACTACTGTATTTTTAACATAACCTATACATACCTACATAATTGATTTTAGTGCATTTGTTTGACTAGAATGGAATGGTTTTCTAGTTAGTATACCTGTACATACCCGAAAAACTGAAATTTTTATCAAAATTCTGATTGCAACAGTGAGTTTGCCAGGAGAAACTAGAAAAATCTTTTTTAGTTGTTCTGATTTTTAAAATACTTAGTATTTACATCAAATTTGCCCCACTCTGTATGTATTTTTTTTCAATTATAAATATCTACCGTTTTATATAATCGACAAAAAGTAAAATTCAAAAACTTCGGTTTACTGTTACCTATTTTATTTTAAAAATATAAAAATGAAATAATAAACAAAATGTCCAGAAAATTTTAAATATAATGAACAATGTGATACTAAAAATCAGAAAAACAAAAAAGAACCATACAGGAACTTCGGGAGAATTTACGAAAAGCATTAGACTTGCAAACGGAGTTTAAAATGAATTCGTATAAAAAGCACAAAAGAAAGATATAAATGAAAGCCATCTACAAATTGTTAAATGAACTTCAGACCACCCATCGCGTTTAACACTAATATTTTACGTAATATTGTTTGCAGATTATTTAGTATTGCACTTTTCTTTCTAGAATACTCATTAGAGAGTTCTTTAAAAAAATCACAAATTTACAATCATAATAAAAACAAATCATTCTATAGCATCACAAGAACACGTAGGTAACACTCATTGTGCAAATAAATGAACTTTCATCAATCAAAATTATTAAAAGTTAAATACTTGTATAGCTATCTACTATAATATTTTTTAAGTTATTAGATTAGTCTTGAAGTGTTAAAAAACAAACTATTTATTTTCAAATATGAAATTCATCCTCAAATAAGAATGAACAAAACATTTAAAATAAAATAAAAACGGTTGAAAGGTGTATTGGATGATTTGCCCTAAAGGCAAGCTCATCGGTGGAACGAATCCTTTTAAATACAAACAACCATAACTTTTCAGGCTATGAATGAATAGCTTCTCTGTGTGTCAGAAAAAAATCCTTTATAATTGATGATGTATGTTTTTACATGATTTTTTAGGTTATCAATACATAGATTTTATTGTCGTTGGTATTTTAATAAAAATTAGAAATTTTCTAAAACAACAATGTTGAAGCACATAAATTCTCCAATTAATGCCATCGAAGTATAGTATGCATGTGTATGTAGGATTAAAAAGAATCGCACGCTGTAACCGCAGCAATACATAATATGGTGAATGGTAGGTAAAAGAGGGCGTTGATATTATAACGGGGCGTATTGCTTCAAAAGTCAACGCAGGGCCCCCTTTTACAAGCACGACCAATAGTAAAAGCTCTTCAAGTATTGGATTTCAATCGAGAATGTCCTAGTAACAACAGCAGTCTCCTGCGCACGCTTGCGTTGGCAACAACTTGAGAGGTTTTCAAACTGTAAAATATCTGCACCTTTGCAAAAATTTCTGTTTTGACGGAGATGTTTGTGGTTTTTGGTTTTGTTGTTGTTATGTATTATATGAAACTGATTTTTTTTTTATTGAATCTTTATTATTGTTAGATGACTTTGAGTTTGTGTGTTAGAAAATAAGTTTTGAACGAGAAACAAAAGGACTGTGTTAAGTTTTACTATTGTGTACTATTTTAAGACTGACTGTTTGTTGTGGACAAGGGAAAATTGCAAAATAAAATTGGAAATGAAGGTAAGTTGACTTTTTTTATGTTTTTAGGAAATATACTATGCGACGGATTTAAATCTACTAAAAAGGCTTTTCACTACTTTCCTGATTCTTAATAGATAATTGTAAAAATTAAAAATGTTAATCATCTGATAACTATAGATAATTAAAGAGAAATTTATTATTTTAAATTTTTACAATTTATTTACACTGTAGGAAATAAATGGAACCAATAATTCTAAAATAAAAATTTCCATTCGAATTTAATTAAAATCAATTCATTTACCAATTTAAAAAATAAACAATTACAAGATCAAAAAAAATAACTCGCCTTATACCTACCGTAATGTTTAGATTAAGCTCTAACGTAAACAAACTCGATCAAACTCTCAAGTACTTTTTAAATCTCTGACTGCATATCCAGTGCTATTCTATGCCGACACTTGAATTTGTTAACAGGCACTAAAGTGATATTTGAACAAGGTGACTGACTTATATATTTTAACTCTTTCAACTTCATAATATAACGGATATTTATGTATGGGCATAAAAAAGGAGATGTGTCTACCTCTATATAACGAAATACAATAAGTCCTTTACGTTCTAAGAAATCCCTGATGTATGTATGTGTGTAGTATTTCTTTATTTTTTCTTCTCTTGATCCCACAATCCCGGACCTTTTTCGAACTTATATAAACATTGATGATCACTTCGGCATTATTGCAGTCAATGTGAATTTATGATGACAATGGATGGAATGTATTTTTGTTTCTATAAAGGAATGTCAGCTAGAATAATAAAATACTTGTTAGAAACATTAAAGAGAATAATTTTGGCTAAAATAATTTAAAACAGCTTTGCTAAACTATAGCAAACTTTGTCAAATTCCCAATATGGACAAAAACATTAAATCCATTTATGTACGCATACACAAAATTCGAGCAAACCAATATATTAATATTCATCAAGCGTCGTGAAGATGATTGAAGGATACTAAAGCCCGTACTATCCTAATTGTTTAATAACAAGCTTTAGTAGTAAATTTTAATTTAAAAAGGTTTCACGCTTATTACACCACAGGAATGCGAAAGATATAGTAGACCGGTCTTAAAACTATTTGATTTAACGTTTTGGTTATCAGACTTTAAAAAATAAATTGATGGTTACAAGCAAATATTATTCTGTAACCTTAATTTTCTTAGGTTAACTATTCCAAATTTTTGATCATTGTGACTTGCATTCTGTGTACCAGCATGATATCAAAAATAACTGCAAGTTGTACTTTTGCTGATAACTTATTTATTATTTCTACTTGGCTTTTAAATTGATGAGGAATAAACTACTATTTGCTATTCTTAAAGCAGAAGACTGATTTTTATTGCAACTATCTTGTGCAAATGAAAGACTAGAGAAAGCTACCTACCTTCAATTAATATGCAATCAACTTAGTTTTGCTAAGAAATGAACTATAAGCAACCTAGCAATGTTTATTCAGGCAATATTGTGTCAAGTACATTGAATTAGCTACAACTAAACATACCTTTTTCACTAAACCGTCTGATATAACTAGTTAATTATCTTATTAAATAAGTTTTTACTGGAGTACCTCAGGGTAACATATTGGGGCCTACTTTGCCTTGTTATTTGTTAATCATGCCAGTGACTTATCAGATCATTCTGTGAGTTTATTTAAAAATAAAAACCATTAAAGCGGTTTCAAAACGATCTGGTTAGTCCACAAGTGCTCAATTCATTTCATAATAATTAGCATTTGTGATACATAATGGTACTAACATTATTTTCCTAATAGCAACATGTAATTCTCTAGTCATTTTAATGCTAAACTTGATAATTTTCCAATAAAAAGGTATATTGTTTAAAATTAACTACCGAAGAAGCTTTTTCTTCATGATTGGCAATGAAAAGAATACTGGAATTTTCCACTTTATTTAAAGGCTCAGAACTCTGGATCTTACTAATGTAGGCACTAATTAATTTTTGCTTTATCATAGTTACTAAAGTTTCTTACGTTATAAGTTAAATCCAGCTCTGTTACACAGCCCAAAAATTCTTATTCAATAAAGCTGTCAACGAGATAGTGTCACTTAGTTACAATAAATAGTAGAACACAGGTTTAGCACATTAACAATTTCTACTAGAGTTTGGAGCACTCTCAATTATGCAAAATTCCAATAACGTAGTGAAGGAAATTCCCGTGATTCTTAGAGCTACCCAGGTTAATAGCTGCAATAATGAATACCTTTAAATAATCCAAGCAATGAAACAAATAAAATTTTTTACGAATAACCATGAGAAAGCAAACAGAGGCTGACTTTGAAAGTTAACTTTTACATAACCGCTTGATTTTACATTCTTGTCACAAAACAAATAAATAAAAGTAGGCCCAAAAGCGTCTACGTTCCAGAAATCTGAATGGTTTTTCTCACACTAGTTAAACTTATCCAGGTTTGCTATATCCTTTGAATGCAATTAGGTTTGTATTTAGCCCATTAGCCAGGACTAACAACCCGGTGTCATTTTAAAAACTAGCTATGTATCCTTTACATCTCGCAAGGAAGTGAAAATACCTAAACTAGAAACAATAACGACAGTTTATTATATGAAGGGGTACACCAAGAAACAGAGTCAACTTGATAATAGACGTCGCCATGTTTGCCCGGCACAGCTAACTTCGAGATCTTAAGTGACTTCCCACTACTTGCAATACATCGTTGGACCGCGAACAACATTGGCAATATTTTGCTGAAAACAAAAAATCGACTTACTAATTCGAAAGTTACAACACAAAACGTCTCGTTTCAGTGTTTAAATTGAGCTAGACAAGTAATAAGTATACGACACACGCCATAACTACTTATGTGCTTATGTATAAATGTTCAGCACTCTTTTAGGAATAAAATTAAAAATATTTGTCAAGAAACTTTAACTAGTTGAAAGTTAGAAAAAGAGAATTATTACGAGCCTGCAATTTTAATGTTTGGGGGGTGGGACAAACTCTTGAGAATACCACACTCTTCCTAATGTGGTCTAAACATACGCCAAAATACAGTTTTCTTCTAATTGAATCGGTAATTTGAGAAACCGCATAAGTTCACATTTTGGTATATTTCGGATTATAACGTCATTACATTTTGTGAAAGGAAATGTAGTGTTCCTAGAAAGAGCACTAAAAGTCTATGATTTGAAACGTCAAAATCTACGTTTTCTTTAGATATGCCATAAGGCCAGAAACCTTTTTTTTTAATTTCTCAAATATATGAATTTTGGACATGTGGTGTTTCTCAAATGAACGATTCAGTTAGTTGCGTGTCAAATTATATTTTTACTAGACTATACAGGGTGTTTTTATATTTTTTCTTAATAAAACTGTTTGTTTTTTTGATTTGTTTTTAATAACTCTTCAACACTTTATGGTATAGTAATGAAATTTGGTATGTACTGTACACTACTTATCGAGGTTTTTATTTGCACTTAATTTGTCCAAACTGTTTTTGTCCCAAAGGTATGCTTGCAGGATGGAGGCTGTTCATTGTATACGAAAATGTTCCGCAACCTCTAATGGCTTTTGGAGTTTTTTTCAGAACTAAAAAGGCAATTCTTTTCAAATAAAACAGGCTATGTAACAGGTTGCAGACACTTCTGTAACAAAAGAGTTCTGGAGATTAAAGCGACGCCTACCTCCAAAACCACCCTTGCAGCAAAATCAGCTTCTATAAATTAAGTACAAACAAAGACCTTGAAAAGAAAGAAACAAAAATAGATCGTGGCTACCTATGAATTCATTAAAGCATGCCTATTTCTAATTAACGTTTTTATAGCATATTCAAAAATTTGCATCGCAAGTTAAATTTCAATAAATCCATAGGTGACCACAATTGATTCTTTTTTGGATCTTGCTGTGCTATTTCCCAGACACCCAAAACGTATATCACAATGTACAATCGGAAGCTGTTGTGAGCCGTAGGCACCTGCACATTTTAAAAGGTCCCATATTTACAACTACTGTTCAGTGGAATCGTTAACCACTTTCCCAATCTTATTGCACCAGAAGATTAATCTTTGTTTTTACCGGCCCGGCCTTAAATCCATAGACTAAAGCGTGTGGTCTGCATATGTTAGAAGCAAACGTTATACCAATATCGAAGAATTAAAGCGATCTTTACGTGTAGCATGAAACAAATTTCCAGAAGAGATTGCAAGCTTGCAACATATGGTTCAAAAAGTCTCAGTCTTTAGTTGGCTATGAAAGAGAAATTCATGTTTCAACATATAGTCCTTTT